>CAMOHE010044808.1:20783-52357 GCA_946598075.1 Artocarpus hirsutus
AACAAATGAGAGAGGGTAAAATAAAAATAATAAAATAAATAAATAAATAAATTTCCTCATCTTAAGAGAGGTATTAGATATCTAACAGAAAGAATGGTGAACAAATGAGAGAGGGTAAAATAAAAATAATAAAATAAATAAATAAATAAATTTCCTCATCTTAAGAGAGGTATTAGATATCTAACAGAAAGAATGGTGAACAAATGAGAGAGGGTAAAATAAAAATAATAAAATAAATAAATAAATAAATTTCCTCATCTTAAGAGAGGTATTAGATATCTAACAGAAAGAATGGTGAACAAATGAGAGAGGGTAAAATAAAAATAATAAAATAAATAAATAAATTTAAGACCCCCTTTAAAATCACAAAGGGAAAAATATTGTAGATCAAAAGATGCTGGCTGTTTCTGAGTTCTCAGAAAGTATGTCAATAATTCCCTTTCTGATCTTTGTTAACTCCCAAAAAAGCAATCAGGGAATATAAATGAAGGCAAAAGGTAAGGCTAGTCAAAAATGAATTATTTATTTAATAGCATTTGCAAATTATTGTACCTCTAGGATATCCTTAAGCTTGCTCGCAACCACTTTCAGATCTGGAGACGTGTCATGATGCATTGCAGACATGTGAGGCGTCCTGTAAATTTCACAACGCAATTTAAACCCCACCAAGTTTAGTCCATCAGAAAAGGAATGTAGAACATATCTCATATAAACTATACCAAAAGCTACAGATGCATAAAACCTACAATGTATAGCATAAGGGCATAGCAAAATATTGAAAGTTCAAGTTGACATTTTCAACTCCTCAATTATATTCATCCTTTTTACCAGTAAGCTCTTCATGAACGGCAATCTTCAGCAGCAATCTATTTGAAAATTGCTACGAAATCCAGTAAGCTCGTCATGAACAGCAATCTTTAGCAGCAATCTAAAATGAATGGCCTGGCAAAGCTAGGTATACCTTAGTACAAAAGGAATCTTCAATTTGGGTGGAACAGTGTCACCAAAAAAGTCGGCTTCTTCAGCCATCTTACACAAAACTCTGCGGACAATTTCCCCTAGATACATGCCAGAAATCATCTTCTCAAAAATCTGAAAACAAAAACAGAAAGGCTAGTCAGAGGCATGTTCAACCATTTATCTGAGTAATGATAACTAGAGCAAATATATTAAAAGTAAATGTAAAATTCTTACCTGTTCTCCAGGGTTCAAACTCTCAGCATCCAGTGCTTGATCATAATCTGTTAGAGGAAGGTGAGATGACCGGAAGTTACCCCACTCCATGTTAATTACCTATATCATTGGAATAACACAAACACAGAAGAATCCATAAACGCATAGTACCCAGTTGAGACCATACATATTCTCTGAAAATGCAATGTAATCCCATGATGCAAAAACGTTTGATATACTTAAGACATATAAAAAGAAGAACTAGCAAAGTGAATTACACCCACTGAATTCAAAATTCTTCTTCTGGTCTATATTTCACTTCTGACTTGATTAACATTGGTGACATGAAAGTCTTAGAAACTAAACTAACCATCTCTCCTGACTTTGGTAAAAGACCATGCCACTTGGGAATGGCTTGAGCCCGCTCTACATACGCAGCATTTGTCCCAGTGCCCAAAATCACAGCAGCAATGACATCCTGGTTGGTGTATCTTCCTCCGGCCAATGTTCCAATCGTATCATTGACCTGCACAGCTTGGCAGTTTAAAATATTGCAAAAATAAGATAAAAATGATAACAGCATCGGGGAAAGTGTTGAAGAACACCTTTATAGAAAAAATACGGTCAACTATCCACTTTTAAACATAATAAACAGAGCAAAGATACTAAAATTAAAAGAATAAGCATACCAAGGCCGCAACCCGCATATCAAGCCCAATTCTTTCCATTGCTTTGGTCAACTCACCCACCACATCTTGTCCCACCTATATAAATACCATAAACCCAGAAGTAAGAACCAAAAGTTAGAAGATGGACTAACTTATTCTTGGAGACAAACAAAAGAAAGAAAAAATATTAAAGTATCACTCTTTCAAGATGTCTTTTTTTTCAGTATTAGAATATAAAGCTATTTGGCACAGATGTACTCTGTCAAGTTGTGCAGCATCTCTTTCCAGGTTTTAGTGCCCACTTTATCAAACAAAAGAACATAAACCAGATCAACATTTGATAACTACGAAAAGAAACTGCAATATAAAAAGAAAAGACGGCAACAAAGAATCAAGGTAACCGGACCCACCGTATCATCAATATTGAAGCCTTTAGTCCACTTGATAAGGCTCCCAGATGAAATTGATAACTGCTTCACCGGAAACGAAAAGGTAAAACCCAGCTCCCTTTGCCTACCAGGTGCAGGATGAAATCCTTCACCTTCTTCAGCCACAAATTTTGTAAGTGCTGCGGCTATGTAATCAAATAATGCCTGAAACCACATTATTAGAAAATGTTTCAGCGTCCGAGAAATTCTAAGAAACATAAATTTGATAAATTTGCTTGTTTAAATACTAACATCTGAAGACCCAGTCATCAATTCCGGAGGAATCGAAACTTCATCAAATTCTTGCTTGACAACACGGCCATCTTTCCCGCCTAACTGTACGCGCAGCACTCGGAAGTTAGTGCCTCCAAGGTCCAAAGCATAAAAGAGTCCCTTCTCGTCTCTGAAAATAACAGACAAAAATAAGCCACGAACATATCTTGGCAGAGATTATATAAAAGATCTAGACAACTTCAGTTGCATCTGTCATGATCCATAAGATCCAAAAAAGACTTGTTTCCCATCTATTACTTAAGAAAATGGTTGAGACTTCTCTGTTTGCAAATATTTTTTTTAAGGTTCGTCTACAGGTACAACTAAGAGAGCGTTTCGAATCGTAGTTGGAAGTCTGAGTTAGAACTATAAGTACTGTAACATGTGAAAACTTTACACTGTTTATAATTGGAATTAATTAGTTTCAACTGGGTTGCCAAACGTCCTCTAAATTATGCAATCATCAGGGACACGGGAAAACAGAAACAGTGAAAAAGGCAGTAAATTTCTGGAATTTTCCCCCAAACTAAACCCTGATTTCAAAAACCAAAAATATAGAAACCAGGATTCAAGGATCAAAAATCAAATTAAAAGGTAAAATAGAGTACGGCCAGGAAAATAATAACAAAGAAAACGAACCATACAAGGGAACAAAAAGGTGACATTACATAATGAAAAGAAAAGGAAACATAATAGAAAAATACGCAATACCCTCGGTATATCAACATACTAGGAATCTCCTCGGAACAAAAAGTAGAAAAGGTAAAGAACTTCAGACAACTGCTAAAATCATTAAATTTCCCAATAGCCTATGTTAACCTTTTCGAAGCAACAAACATTCATCCTGAGAGAAGTTTTCACCGTATTCTAGGAGAATTAAACCTTCTGGAACAGTTTTGAAGAACAAAAATCAAAACTTCAAACAAGATAATTGAGAAATGGCACAACTTTAATTATCAGAAACATAACTAGTGCCTAGTGTCAATTATTCCAATAAATACACATAAAATCGCTCCTAAAAAGTTAGAAACGCTTATAAGATCACAACCTATTAATAGACGAAAGGACCGAAAGAATTTCACTTGGAAAGAAAAAAACAAAATAAAAAAAAAAATTAAAAATTTATCCCCTATTAATATCCAGTAAGAAAAGATTAAAATTACAGCCAATTTATAAAATTAACAAATTTTCCATTGTCATTATCCAATAGAAAAAGAGTCAATGGATAAAAAATTCTTCTTTTTTAAATTAAAAAAATCATAAATCAAATCAAATAGAATAAATAAATAAAATTAAAAAAGATTGAGGAAAGGGAAAAGGAAAAGGAGATGTATCTGAATTACCCAGTGGGGAGGTTGTCGACGTAGCTGATGAGCATCTTGAGCTTGCTGCCGCCTTCGGAGGCGAGGCCGGCGTGCATCTCGACGGTCATGGCGTCGGCGACCTGTCTCAGCTTCCCAATCGGCGTCGCGCTCTTCTCCTCGAACTCCTTCAGTATCGCCATCGCCCGGGCCCACTTCCCCGAGCTCTTCATCCGATGCCGCACCACCAGCGCTGCCGCCGCACACACCGCCGCCGCGCATACTACCGCCGCGCCCATAGCCACCTTCCCCATTTCACCACCACAGATCACTCAAACACACACACTAAAAAAAATTCAAAAAAAAATCGTCCCTTTTTTATTTTTTCCTTCAATCCAAACAGAAAATTCCGATCCGCTCAATCCTATTGTCAACTAGAAACTTCGCAAAAAATTTTCAGGAGACAAAATTGTCGGCACTCGCGTGCATACGTTTTCCGAACAAGCGTTGGCGCCGAGGGCTTCGGAGGAGTGTGAAAACCAAAAAAAGAAGCGGAAAATGGAAAAAGGCAAATCGAAATCGAAGAAAAAATTTTATGGAAAAAGTCCCAAAATCGGAGGAGATAAGAACAGAAACCGATTTTTTTGTCTCCAATTTAATGAGCTGCTTTTTGAGAGGCAAAAGCCAAGGGAAAAAAAAAAAAAAAGAGTTGAGCGATGTAGAGCTTTTTGGCTCGGCCGTGCTGGCTCTCAGTGCATTTCGGATATGTAATAATAAAAATTTTCTTTCCTAATTTTTCTCGCTGTTTCTCGGGAAAAATAAAAAGAAAGATATTTTTTTCCTGTAATACTGTGATCTGATTGGATAAAGCGTCTGTTTCGTTGGGTGGACATATGGGAAACAGGAAGACATGCTTAAAAAAGGGCTTCGTTAGAAGATAAAATTACGAAAGTAGCCCTATAGATATAGACTGTTCTTGTATTTTGGACAAACACGGGGAAATTTATTGGGAGTTCAGAAGTTTTCAGTTCAAGGACAAGAATCGGGCACGTGTACAGACTTTGCTGAGTCGCATGCGTAAAGTTGTATTTGGAATCTCACTTATTTTTCTGATTCTTTTGTTTTATAATTGCGTATTTTAATTTTTATTTTTTTGTTCACTCTTTTCGCTTCTAAGGCAAGAGGCGCTCCTAACAATTTTTTTAATTTTTATTATTGTTATTATTAGTATACCGTTCTTCAAAAAAAAAGTTTCATATGAATTTATTTCTCTAGTCAAAACCATTGCCAGCTGTGGACGTTTTGAAAACGGTTAAATCCAGTCAAATATAAATGTCGACGTGTGCGTTTGGAAAATTGTTAAATCTTGTCGAATACAATGATGGTGTTCGTTTTAAAAACTATTAAGCTGTTTAGTAGTGATTCTAACCATATGATTTTTATCATAAATTTAGTTATAAATAATATAAAGTTTTCACATATTATAGTAACAATTAAAAAAAAATTGCTACAGTGTAAAGCTTTCACATGCTACAATAAAAGTGGTTTTAACCACTAATTTTTACCACTTTTCCAAACATGCTCTAAATCTTAGTATTTTTTTCAAATGTAACAACCGAAAGCGCTGTGTTTTTTTAGTTCTCACAAAAAAAATGCTTTTATATTTATGATTTATAAAATGATTATTTGGTATTGTTTTTAAAATAAGTAAAAATATTTTTGTTTTAAAAAATAAAATTTTTTTAAAAATTATAGTGATAGTGTCTTTAAAATTTTTGTCCCAAAAAAAATACGAAAACATTTCTAAAAATTTTAAAAAAATACCAAACGAGATCAAAGTGTTGGAAAAGTGGATTGAAACAGAGAGTTAAAATTGAGAATACTATTTCTTATAATAACTTTACACTGTTTAAGTTAATACTAATGAGTTAAAATTGAATTTATCAAGCATCCTATTTGTTTTTCACAAGCTCAAAATTTTTTAGTTTATTTTGAGTACTGTGGTTTTGGTTAATTATTGTGAACACAAAAAGTAAGAGGACTTTTGCTTGGCCTTCAGACTTTGGGCCTGCCAGAACCCCTCTCGTTTGGGAAACCCCATCAAAACGGCATTAAAGACAAAATGAACAAAAACAAAACGTCTACTTAACTAAAAGGGTCTTTAGCAATGATTTTCTAAGGTCATGTGTGTCAAATTGTAAAGAAAAGTGATAGGTAGGAAAATGGAATTTGAAAAAAAATAAATAAATAAGGATAAAAAATAATTAACAATATCCTACATTCTTAATGCATGGTCTCAATTGTGCCCAGTATTATACTTCATTGATTTAACTAATAAATCCAATTGATTTCCAAAAAAAATGATGAATTTAGTGGGTAAATAGTTAATTGATTTTGGTATTTATCATGTTTAACCTACCTTGATGTAAAAAATCATCAGTACATTTCTAATTAAATCATTTATTAGTTCTTTGAATTATATATATTTTTTTACCTTATTTTTTCCTCCTATCCTCCCCAGCAAGGCAACCCCTTCCGCTCCCGCAACGGCGTCATCCAGCTCGATAAACAGCCGTCTGCATTTTGTTGAAAAGAGTTGCAAAATTTCCCTAACAAAAAGATTTGTGGGTGAGGGGTAGGGGGAATCATCTTCAAATGTAATAGTATTTTTTTTAATACTTTGCCCTGATTGAAATTTACAAGTCAATTGCTATACTCTTCAATTTTGTTAAAACCCAAAACTATTTTCTTTGATTTTGCACTTACAATCCAACTATAAACCACCAACCTCTCTATATCTATCTAATAAAATAATAACAATGATAGTAACAAAACTACAAGCTTGTTTGGCTTTAGTTAAAAACAGTATAAAGTTCTTACATGTTATAGTAAAAAGAAAAAAGTTGCTATAATGTAAAGCTTTCACATACTATAGTATTTACAGTTTTAACCATGGTTCCAACAAACATGCCAAACACCTTAACATGATTTTCTTTTGTGGTTATACAGCACCTAAAACAAAAGTGTTAATTTATGGAAAAAAAAATACAATACGTAACAGTTAGACAACAATAAATTACGAGGATATAATATATGACAAAATAGTTCTATGAATTTTATTAATTAAATATATATCTTGAATCTAGATTAATATATGTGACCTGGGTATTTGTTATTTAATTAGGGTTGTTTATTTATACACAAAATTTCGAAATCAATAATTTAATAAGTCAAAATCTACCACAATCCGAATCAGCAATTAGTCATCTTTGAAAAGTGCTTCACAGGTTGGACGCACTCGTCCGAGTCAGCAAATTTGACAATACAATCCTCCTAAAAGCACAGAGATGCCCCAAAAAAGCCTTTTTTTATGTGGTAGAAAAAAAAAATTGGTATAAATACTAGGGGAAAAAAGGCTTGAGATTAGCTGTATACTACTTGTGTTTTAGGTTTATGGATGTTTGGTAGGTTTTGGTCTGAATCACCTTCTTAGTTACAAGCAGTATAAAATTTTTACATGCTATAGTAACAATAAAAAAATCTCTATAGTGTAAAAACAGTTCTAACTACCTTACCAAACACCTTATTAATATCCCCATCTTAATTAGGTACCTCGAATGGCTCTCTTTTAATTTTCTTCTTTTGAATAATTTCATATGAGAACCTTTTAATTTTGCATGAAAAAAAAAAAATTCTATTGGTGAGATACAGTCTTGAATTGTTACATCTCATTTAAAATTAATATGAAATTTAAAAATTAGTAAGATCAAACATAAGAGATCTCTAGTATTTGGAACTGTATTCTAATAACAGTTTCTTTTGGTATAATTTATCGTTCATATAAAAATCTAAATTAAAATCTAATGATTTAAAATTGTATCTACCAATTTTTTTCCTATCTAATCAGGGAAAGTTCTTAGTTTCATAAAACATGAATGGAAAAATCTATAATTATGTGCACTCTACCTTATGAACTCATTAATTATGTTACTCATCATTCATCATAAATCCTATAACAAAACAAATATATATATATATATATATTTAAATTGATCACGTTATTACAAGCTCGAGCATCGCTAGAAGTCACACTCCTGCTTAGTTGTATCAGAAATACCAATTGCAACATCACAAAAAGTTTAAAATTACTATTTATAAACATTGTGACATAATCTACCAAACAATATAGCCTAACACCACTTTCTAATGTGTTACTAATTTCAGAGCCAAAAAAAGCTTGTTATTAACCACGTGACAAAGTTCTCTTTCTAAAAAAATTTCTTTTTGAAATAATAATAATAATAATGAAAAAAAGAAAACGTGACACCTTGTTAGCTTGGGTTGGGTGTCCCAATAGGAAAATTGAAAAAATATCCAGATCCATAAAAGGGGTCCCACCCTCAAGGACCTAGGGAAGCACCTGTCAACCCATCTGAGAAAAGGGTTTAATTTTGAGTTCCATTTAGGATGGGAATCCAAAAAGCGGTCCTGAACCCACTTGTTCTCAAGCCCCCAAATCAATCTCAAAGTGGGGACAAATAATGGAGCTTTTTTTTTTTTTTTTTAGTTGGGCTAATGGGACAGTGGTGGGGCTAGTGTGGTTTGTTTTGATTCTTTGGGGGCATCTTATCTCCTTGAGTCCTGTTATGTTGGTGCTCAAACTCCTGTAATCTAGAAGGACGTTGACACGTGGCTGTTTGTCAGTGGATTACACTGAGGCAGTGGGCCCCATCCCATCATATTGGTGTAATAGTGGATTATTGGGAGTGCCGAATCTGGGCATCATCAGTTGTTGGGTTTCTCAAACGTAGGAGTAAAAATTTGAATGGCTAGAGTTTCATGCTGAATTTATCTGAGTAAGGAGGGTTGAATTTTGTTAGGCTCAATTTCAGATCTCGTCCCTTAACAATAGGGATTGAATTCATCTTCTACAATACAAATAGAACAAAAGGTCAGAACAAGCTTATTCACATTATTCACTCACGTGTTAATTTCTTAACGGTTTTAGTTATGCATGTTTATCGTGTGATCAATACCTGATTTAAAATTGTTAAAAGTTAGATTTTATCAATTAGTCGTGTGATTAAAAAATGTTAAAAGACACCGGCTGCAATTTATGATAAACATGAGGCCATTAGTCTTATTTTTAAATTGTAAAGGGTAAAGTGAAACACACTTTTATTTTTAAGAGTAGATGTTAAAAAAAATAAAAGAATTTGGTAAAATGTATATACAACATATTTATATACATATTTTGATGCGAATGTTAAGAATTAGTCGTCTTAATTTTATATTTCATGAAGAATAATAAAACCACAAAAGAAAATCATACAAATAAAAACACACAAAATTTTTATTGATTTATCTTCATTTTTAACCTTTGTAGTAGAATTGTATTTTATTTTATTTTTTACCCCTCTTAACTTAAAATTGTTCTTCCTTCAAAGTACCTTTAATAAAAACTCTATGTAGAATAATAATTGTCGAGCTAATGATTAAGTTCCGCCATTTAACATTAAAAAATTTTTGTTTGAATGAACAATAAAAAAGAATTGAACACACAAAAGTGGAAAAGCTAAAAGAGCCATCATCCGACCATGAATAAGTTACGAAGGTTTTAAAAGATGAGATAATCCTTAAAAAATAAGAAAGCACATTTTATGCTAGAAAAATGAAATGTGGCGTAGTTTTACTCACTGATTTGAGAGAAGAACATCTAAACTAGGGAATCTAAAAAAAAACCTAAATGGAGATATAATCCTACAAACCAAGGTCGTTACAATCTTAGAAAAGAACCATTTCTAACTCATAATGCTACCTAATTAACCAGGCAGCCCCTTACTCCCTAGGGCACGAATGCCAACCTCAACAAAAATTGGGCCCCTCAACTGTAATGCCTGCTTTTTTTTTTTTAACAAATAATATGCAAGTTTAATGATTTTATGCGATAATATAAATGAAAAATTTGACTTAGAAGCACATTTTGTATGATGTTTATGAATATGACATTTATGATTATGAAGTTTATTATAAACTAATGACTTTTACAGTGGATGAATTAACGAAGTTTCAACGACTTAAAGTATCTAAAATATGATTATTGTGATTTTTGTTTGTAAGTTGTCTGTTTTAGTAAATTACTTAGATTTTTATTTGTTTGGATGTGATATTTTAATCTTTTAGATTTTTAAGTTATTTATTTTAATTTTTAGAATTTAATTGGACTTTAGAAATTATTTTTTTAATCTTTAGAAATTATTTTCTTTAGTTTATTTTTGAATTTAAAAAAAAAAGCCTTCCAAACAATTTGTTGTTTGGGAGTTGATAACCCAAAACGACTTGTCATTTTGGGAGTCAATGAAGAAAAAAAAGGAGAGGTTTCTCAAACGACATGTCCTTTGGGAGTTGATATCCAAAACAAGTAGGGAGTATTTTCTTTTATCGTAATACGATTCCGCATATTCTCCCAACAAAGCCATATCACCTCTCACACTAATCCTTTACCTTCTACCAACAACCCCCATGCATGCCCATACCCTCTCTGTCACCTTCATTTTTGTCCTCATTTCCTTTTCTAACAAAGAGTGATGCAAGTCCATAACCCTCCTTCCTCCCCCACGTTCTCATCCACTTTTTCCCCAACAATGCACAATCACCTTTACGCCTCCTCCAATACACTCATGTTCTTCTCTTTTGGCAACACTTCCCTTGTCAACTAGACCACATGTGAGCCCATACTCTATTGCCAAAAGCATAGAAACTTAACCATCCCTCTCCCATGTTTATTCCTCTCATTTGCTCCTTTGCTTCATTGCTCACCATGAGACACACGAGCATACATACTCATACACTTTATTCAAACAAAGTTATTCTAACATCAAAGTCACCCCATCAATCATTTGAATCTATTGTAAAGCATTTCCCAAGTCAAGAACAAAGCATTTCTCAAAACTAAAAGCTAAACAGACAAGTTATCGTGTGATTGCCGAAATCGTTATCAGAGTCAGAATAGAGTTTCGACCACATTTTGAGGTCGGTTTTTCTATCTATTTTCATATAAAATTTTTACTTTGATATTCTTTATATGTAGGTACGATTTTATGTGGTTTAGTGTTTAGTTTTGTTCAAGAAACAAATTTTTTGTGATTATTACTCCTAAGCTCATTTTTAGGCTGAAAATCTACGCTTTAGGATTTTTCCAGAAGAATAGAGATAAGATTTTCAGAAAATTCCTTTTGGACATCGTTCATATATATGTTAGGTATCTCTCATAAAAATTCGGATTCAAATATGCTATTTTTAATTTTTTGAAAATTTATATTTAATGTTTATTCTTACAATCCTTAAACTGCTTTCAAATGTGATGATTTGTTTGGTGATGTTCTAGGATGTATTTAGTACTAAAAAAATTTATAAATGCTCATTTATATGTGTAGTTATTGCCTGCAAAATTTTGGTTCCATGCAAATGCTAAAAATTAAGTTAAAAATCTTAGAAAATATACTATTCATTATTTCAGTATAATTATGGCAACCCTTTTTGTAAAAGTTAGAATGTTAGAAAAATACTTAGATTAATCCGAACATTATGAAAATAAATCTAATGCTATATGTTGATGTTAAGAATGTTATGTTAAAATTTTAGATCAATTGAAATTTTGTGTGATTTTAAAAAGTTCCTTGATTACTAACTGCCCGTAAGTTATTTTTAGTGACATTTTATTTTGTATTTGGTAAAATACAGGAAAAATGTTCATAGTAACTCAAACTTGATGAAATTAAATCTAGTTTATATTTTGTTGTCTAGTATATTTTGTTAAAATTTCAAAGCTATTAGAATTTTTTTGTTTTTTTTATAAAATTTTCTTATTGCTTACTACCCGTACTATATTTCCAGCAGTATTTTTGTAAATTTTAAAATATGAAATAATTGCTTACAGTAATCTAAATATGATAAAATTAAATCTAGTGATATTTATAGATGTTTAGAATGCTTGGTAAAAATTTCATATCTGTTTGAATTTTATGTAATTTTAAAAAATTTATGGACTGCTCACTGCTAGTGATGTTTTTCCAAAAACGGTAAGGCATCAGAAAAAAAATATTAAATAGTACTTACAATAATCAAAAAGTTATGAAATTTAATCTAGTGACATGTATCGATGTTAGAAAGATCATATTAAAATTTCATATTCATTAGAATTTTGTATAATTTTAGAAAAATCATTGAGTACTAATTGCAGGGCCAAATTTGTGAATCTATCTAGAATGTTGTGTATTTGTATAAGTTCTTCTAAATGATTAAGCATAGTATGGCTTGTTACCATGATAATGCATGTGATGTTTTGAGTATGTTTTTACAACAAGAATGTTTCTTTTATCACCATGTTTTAATATTAAAGACGTTTAATGCAAGTCGTTGGAAGTAGAGAGGAACCATTCACTTGCAAGAGGTTAGGTAATTTGCTACAAGCCAAGTAAGTATATTTTCACTTGCAACATAATAAAGGATTATGAAAAGTTTCGAAAAATGCTATATGTCATTATGCTATTAGTGTTTACACATTTCTCTTTTAAAAGATCCCATTTACAATAGTTTTGAAGAATGTTTTTTTAAGGATGTTTTCAACGTTTGTTTATGATGCATAAGACGTTTTCTCAAAAATATATGTCTATATATGTATCACATAATCAAGGCGTTGCACACCTAATGATGATGCTTGTCACCCAAGATGGACTGTCCGCCAAGGTGGACTTATCATATTCGGTTTGGGATTAGCTACCTTTCTCTTCTTGTGACGGCGTGCTATAATGACATTAAGGGTGTAACGCCAGGGCCTTAAAGGATAAAATGAATGGTTTTAATATGGGAAAAGAAAAAAAAGGAAAGATATGTTCTTACAAAGTGTGCTTTGTACACTATAATGGTTATATCAAAGATTCAATGAATCATGTTATGTTTAAAGTTTTTATAATGTTTTGTGATATCCCATATGCTCTTCCTAAGTTTAATGCTTACTTAAATTATATCATGTTATAGATAAGGATAAGGTTACAACTATATATAGAGGATGGACGGGCAAATATATGTTCAAGGAATATGGTGTTGGAACATAGAGTCATGTTAAGAAATAGAATCATAATCATGTTTTGTTAAATAATAATTATGTATATCAAAAGACTTATTTAATTGTTATATTTTTACTATTGTCGTGAACTCAACATTATGTTGTTGAATTGTCGAACTTTGGTTTGTAATAATTTATGTGTTGTAATTTGATTTAATGTTACACACCTATTATGTTAAGACTAACTAATTCTATAGGAGTTGGTGAGCCGAATATCTTAGGTATTTCGTATGGCTAACTGAGGAGAAAAACCGTTAAAGGTGATTAGTATTGAATCTATTTGAAAGTTACGATTATGTAAAATCCTAGTAGTATGAATTTAGGAATAAACTAATTATTGAAAAGTAAATTAAAGTTTTATTTCACATGTTCATATGGGATACATTTAATTAGTTAAATAAAAAACTTAGACCAAAATTCTTAAGTAAATAATTAGATAATATTTACATGCTTAGATTTTTTTATTGAATAATCATGAATAATTAAGAGATAATGATAAAAGTTAATAAATGTTGTGATGTCGGCGATACATCAACGCCCGAGCTCGTCGAACACCAGCCACACCCAAAAAGTACAAAGGCCAAAACGCCTCACACAAAGCAACACAGAGGGCCAGTGGAGAAAGCATTGTTCGTGTCACAACAAACACAATATACAACAGAAACAAACAATTAAAAGGGCAAAATTGCCTTCATCTTACAAATCTTACAAACACCACAATAGACCAAGAATATAAGCACTACAAAAGTCGTCGGAATAGATCCGACTATCATGCACAGAGGAACCGAAAACCATTGCTGCCGTCGGAGAAGAACAATTGGGGAAGAAAGCCAGCCAACAGCGGCGCTTCTGCCGCCGTAGCCACGGAGTCAAGGAGGGCCATCGCGCCAGGGGAAGCACAGTCCAACGTCGCCGACACCCCGGAGTCCTCCCCCTGCCACTGACAAGCTCTGCCGCCCAACCCACTCCCTAGATCTCCAGTCGCTGGAGGCTCGACTGTCGCCCACAGCCACGAATCTAGGGCCTCCGATCTGCCCCTACCAAGCTAGCTCACCACCCACTATTGTCCCCGACGCTTGCGACCGAAGCCGACCTCGTCGGCCTTCAAACTCCCTTCTTCCCCATCCGCGTGCCAGACCTCCTCCACAGCCCCTTCATCACTTCATTCCAATCACAAAACACGGTCCTCGACCACCGAAAGCCAACCCAGTGGCATCGCCGGAGTCCAGTCCTTCAAAGCAGGCGACAACGCACAAGGAAGCAACGGGAGAAAACGATAAAACCCTAGCACAATTAAAAATATGTGTATATCTATCTAAACTACTCACTTGAGAAAAAAAAAAAAAAAAAAAAGCTGTTTGAATTTTTTTCACGTTCATTAGTATTGTAATTAGTTTTCGTCAAGAAAATAAGAAATTAGATTATTATATTAAATACTAATTTGAACAAAAAAAGTATGAAATGTCGCGTAAAGCAGCCTCCCTAAAGTTAATTGATTCATTTTTATTGGAATTTTTTAGGAATTCATTTTTTTATTTTACACGACAGGAAATTACAGGTATGAATGGTGATCGATGTTCTCGAAATCGTACAACTTGAACTTAAATTTGATTCTTTTTCTTTCCTATCAAAAAAAAAAAAATCTTTGTTTTAAATATTATACGATTATCCTTAACAAAATAAGCTAATTTTCTTTCACAAAGAATATATTCCTACTTTCATTTTCGTTTAGAAGATAATGACGAATCTGTTTGCAAGAGAGTTAAGTTCACTGTCGAAATTATTTGCTCTTTTTCACTGTAACAAAATATTAATTAAAGTGGAAATTTTTAGAACACATCTTATATCACTTCATTTGAATTTTTTTATCCTCGAAAAGAAATACTTTTTTAGGAGATCATTTGAAATACTTTAACAGGTGTATAAAAGCTATTTCTTTATAAGGAATTTAGAGATAAATAATTAAAAAAAAAATTGATGTTCAGCTAAAAAAATGGGAAAACATGGAGAGATATCGAACTCAACGACAACGCTTCCATGCAAAGCAAGGGATAAAGAATAAGGACATGATATAATTTTTCTCATTATTAATATAAAGTGTAAGCATGTAAAGTAAGGGAAACTTTTAGGATAGGGCATGTTAATTGGCTTGCTGGTAGAATAATATTTTTAGCTATTTTAATTAAATCGTAACAGTTTGTACACATTTAAAAAATATATGATATGAACGTAAAAAGTAGTCACACTTGTATATGACATCGTTAAATGTAAGCAAACGACTAAAACAAATTGCTTCAGGATAAGGCGAAGAAACGTATCATGCCGATAATATTTCCCGAGTTTGATGTTTATCATTTTGTCCATGGGAATTCCAAATATGACTATTGGTCCGTTTGATATGCAGGTCCGAAATAGTATGGTTTAAAACTTTACGATTTGAACAGTAGGTGTTAAACTGTATAGTTTGAATAAAAACGAATGTGTGAATAGTTTTTATTGTAGAAAATGTTTCAAACGATGTGAACTTAAGGTGGATAAAGTTTAAATTTTGGAGATTAGGTCATGTTAAAACCGTTTTTATAATCTGAACTGGCCTTAGTTATTACTCCATCAAGTATCAGTTTGAACCATCTTAATGGTTTAAAATGTTTTAAACGGTTTTAAACTTACATACCAAACAGCTTATACAAATTTAAAACAAAAAAAAAAAAATGAAACCAAATACAATTTCCCTAATATAAAATGAGGCAATCATTTTTTTATGTGATGATATGAAAAATACTTTATTGATATGATATATTTTTAAATTTTCATTGTGTTTTATTAAATTGTTATGCTTTATTTATTTATATGATTTTGATTTGACTTAATGATTAATGTTTATACTTGAATTTGATGTGATGATCTAAAGTTTTATCCTATCACATGGAATTATTATCTTTATTTATTTTCCTGGAAAAAGAAGATAAATTTATTTTTTTTTTCTTTTGCCATCAAAACGGGACAATGAACAAAGCAAATAAAGCTAGGGGAAGGGCTTTCCCTATTAATAGGGTATGACCCAAAGGTAAGGGGTAAATGCTTTCAATCCGACCATCTAATTGCACTATGTCCTGAGCATAATATAAATAATAACAAAAACAACCTTTATTACCAAAAACAAAAAAAAACAAAAAAACAAAAACAAAAACAACCTCTATATTTTGTAAAAATACAAATTTTCCTCCAAAATAATCTTTCTTAGATCTTAAAAGCTTTAGATTCACACACCTTGGTGGGTGGTGACCTCCCGCTCATGATCCATGAGATGATGATCATCTTGACAATGGTACGACCATTCACCATGAAGATTCACCATGAAGGTTGCTTCGTGCCATCGCACCGCCGCGGCCTAGGTCTGTTAAGGCCTCGGTCATGACCCATGTGGGTGGCTTAGGAGTGTAGTGGGTCACCACCCAAGTGGATGTGGACACAACTTATTTGCCGTGTCTTCTGTGTACCTCCACACTATTATGTCGTCATAGAGGAGATATCTTTTTTCTTTTTTTGGGAGAATTTTGTAATCACCAAAAATATGAGGTAGAATATGGTATTATGATAAAACTGTAGGAATATGGTTTAATTATTAGACTCGAAAGAAAGGCTAATCAAATATAGTTCTTTATTTTTATTTTTGTTTTCATGGGAAGGCTATTCCAACAGTCTACATTTTCGTATTCCACAGATAGGCATATTTGTGTATCATGTAATAAACAATAATAAAATACTCTTCTTTTTTTTTTTGGTTGGAAATTATTATTACTACGGATACTACTACTATTTATCTATTTTTCCCTCAGAGTAGCTTCTGTCTTATCTTTTAATCATTCATGTTCCGTTATATGTTATTATAATAAAAATGTCCATGGCACTCTCTATCAAATTATTTGTTTAATGTCGCTTTCTTTTGAAATCCCAACAAAATAAATTGCAAAACAAGATTTATACATCACTCAAAAGAAACTGTTGTTGCAACATCACTGACCATGTGCATTGTTACACACATTTTGGTGCTATTATACAAGATAGGTACCACATACGAACATGCGATGTCTTATGATTATCTATTACCATTTCTTTAAAAAACGAAATGGCTTTGTTAGGCATGTTAGTTTTAACTGTTATAGTATAAAGGTTTTACATGCTATAGTAAAAAGTAAAAGTTTGCTATATTATAAAGCACATGTTGCAGTATTTAAGTTTCAACTTGGCTTGCCAACACTCTCAGATGTTTTCACTTGTGACAAATAACAGAGGTGAATATCGCGTGTGTTAGGTGGATTTTAAGGATTTTTTAACTTACCCAATCAAAGTTCGGGTAGGTTAACTTTAAATCTAATCCATCCAATAAACCCAAACTTTAAAAGCAACCCACTCAATTAAAGTTTAAGTGAATTATGTGAGTTGATCGGATTGAACATTATAAAGAAGCAAAAAAAAAAAAAAAAATCAAACTAATAATTTACCAAAATAAGAAATACATAAAGAAAAACTAAAATTAACCATATATTGGATATCTTGCAAAGCTCAAATACATGTCATACTTAACAAACAAACCATAATAAAACTAGGAAAACAAATATCTTTTTACTCAATAAAAATCAACCACAACCAACCTGTTGCATACTTGCCAATCTTCAACTTTAAGTATCTCCACTCAAATATTCTCTATATTTGTAGTGCAAGATCCATCACCTAGCGTAAGAAATAATAACTTTTTAAATAATTAATGTAACATATATACCTTATAAAACAAGATATGATCCATGCATTACGTAGTGCAACTTCTTCAAATTCCTATATGGTTTGCAGATCATCCATGTATTCTCTAAGCTCTATAGGCTCTTCCTCCTCAGACATCAGCCAATTGTTTGAACAAATTAAAGCTGCAACCATCTTTGGTGACAAGGAGCTCCTAAATGGATCAAATATCTGACCCCTAGATGAAAATACAGATTTAGAAGCAACTGTAAAGACTTGTACTGCTAATAAATCTTTTGCGATTTGTGAGACAATTTTGTATTCACTTGCATTAGATTTCCACCATCCTAATATTTCAAAATGGTCTTCAGACAATCTTTTAAGCATACTAGTGTAAAAATGCTAAGTGGCGATCCCAAAGAGAGACGACGCTGATGAGAAGAAGACCAACTGAAAGAGAGGAATGGATGTAGAGATTGATGGCGATTGAACGAAATGAGAGAGAAGTTTTTTTTGGACTTTAAAATGAAGAATTGGATAGATAGTAAGGTTATGAATGAAACGCAAACAAGATATGTATAGTCTTTTTTTATTTATTTTTAAGGGATTTATAGTGCAATGTGTACTATGGTATGTAGTGTGTCTGAGAAGGTATAAAGTAGAAACTAATAGTGTGGAACCAAGAGAAGGAGTTTTATAAATTATTTTACCATATATAAATTTTTTTTTGAAGTATAAGATTGTATTAAAATTACAAGATATATAATAAATATTTTTATTAATTTTACATTGCGTAGGTTTAGACTATCTCGAATTTTAAAAAACTTAACACAAACTGACCCAATAAAAAATCGGATTGGATGAGTTAGTAGAAATTTTTATACGGATTCGCCGGATTCGTGTTATTTCAGATTTCATTGAGTAGGTTAAACCGGATTCATCGGATTGTCGGATTTTCTCTTCGCCCCTAACAAATAATATTACTCAATCTTCTTTTCTGCGGCAGGACAATTTAATCTAGAGTCAAATGCATTGGCTCAATTTGCAGCTAGGCCACGTTATTTATGTTCAACTTAAAAGTGATTTTTTTGGGATTTAGTGACAAATTTGTACCCATGGTCTGCACAGGAGATTTTTGGGCCCATTCAGGCACTTAAAAAAGGCCTCTACTTATGCAAAGAATAAAGGCTAATGTTAACAAATGCTTGTTGAGGGCGTATTCGCATTGGCAGAACAGGGTTCCAAATGCTACATTCTTTTCCCTGTATAACTTGCTTGCTTTCCAAATGTGTTCACTCGTTCAGACCCGTGTTCAAACTTTTTTACAATATATTTCTTTATAAAAAGTTAAATTTCTGTTAGAACTTTCTATTCAATCCTATGAATAAAACAAACTTATGAGCAAAACGGGAAAAAAGCTCTCTTATTTTGAATTTATTTATTCTAAGCTATATAAAAAAAACCAACTGTAGCACTTGAGTTTTGAAAGTTGAAATAATCTTGAACTTGGAATCACAGTTATACTTGCTCTGCTTTACCGATATCATGCCGTGTTCAGTACTATGTTAAACTGAACAACATGTTGCTTTATGCTTCTTTTAAATTAAAAAAATAAAAAATAAAAACAAAAACAAAGCTTCGTGCTTCTTTATCAAAGTGTGCTACTAAAAGGAGAACAAATATAATGCAATCATACAACTAAATATGCTTTTCTCTAATTCCTCTCTTAACCCTAAAAATGGCATTCCCCTAAAGAAAACTAAATCGAAATCACAAGTGTAAAAATCTCAAAATGAAATTTTGTTCTCTGCACCCCCAGAAGGTGTGGCTTTCAGCCTGTCTTTCAACCCCCACGATGTCCTTACTACGACATTTAACTGTTTGTACGTCATGACAACAATTGAGCTCTAGAACTTAAAGCATGCTACCAAAAAAACACCCTTTGAAATTATAAATTTTTAAACCGGAAAGTTGAAATTCAGAACAGAAACGACACTAGCCACTAGGCAGCTAGGTCCTTCCTGGTTGGAACAACAGGAACAAAGTAATTTCCAAATGGCGAATCGAAGATCCTAAAATTTCCGGTGCAACCGTCTTGCTGTGCTTGTGCAATAGCAAAATTTTTGGCCTGTTGAACTTGAATGCTCAAGTTGGTATTACCAATTTGGGCAACTGCAACCTGATGATATCAATCCACACGATATGTTCACATAATTTAAAAACACATACCAGATTTCAGACAAAATAGAAGACAAAACACAAAATACTGTCTTGGACAAAGCTCTTACCGATTTATCTGCCCTCTCTTCTTTGCCAGCAGGGGAAGTAATGATCCTGCTATTACAGAATGAAACACAAGAAATTCTAAAATTATATAACAAGATAAACACAACTGGATTCTAATTTAATCTTCTGTTAAGCAAGAAAATTAATGCTAAGGGACATAAAATGCTGTAAAAGCTGAGATGAACTTGTAAGATGTGGAGCTAAAATGCCATCAAAGCAGAGAAACCCAATTTTGATAAACTAATATATTAAGGAAAAGAAGACCATTTTGCTGAGAAGAGAAACAATCTTTGAACTTTGCTCTTTACTTTCTCTAACCAAGCGTCAAGAATTTGGCGATCCTTTATACAGTTTGAGAGTTCAATAAAAACAATCCATGCCATTTTCTATTGGGATGTATCTTTCAAAATTTCACTACACCAAATGTCAATCAAAACCTTCAGAATTCGACTAAACTATTGTATATTGCAAGGTTAAATTCCTCTACACCAGCATATATGACAGAAAACAGAGTATTGGCGTCAAAATTTTCCATTACAATAAATTGGGCATGTAGGCGTCTAGAATTAAAATTTTCTTTAACAGAATCATGAAGATGGTACTAATTGATGAAACAGGAAGACCCAAAAATCAGTTTTTTTCCCCAAAATCAGACTGTCGCTGTAGATAATACTTTTCACCACAAAGATCACATTATACGGGGATAACTGGAATCGAGAAATTACCATCAAAACCTAAATGAAAAAAAAAAAGCGCCTTTCGAACCCATGAACCAAAAGAAACAAAGAATCGTTTTCTAGCAAATTTTTCTTGTTTTCTTTTTTTTTTTTTTTATCTCCTTTTACAATGAACTTAGCCCAAAAAAAAATTACACACTATTAACCGCCAATTTTGGCTAGGAAGAACAAGATTAAAAATCAGTCTTGAACAAAAACAAGAAATTACCAACGAGTCGGTGGCTGCTTGATTTTCCTCCTTTTGGGTTCTGATGCCATGTTCTTCCCAAAATGCCTGCTTTCCAAAGTTTTGTGACTGAAATACTAAAACAAACCAGATTGAGCTCGTGGGCTTATATGGGCCAGAGTACGCTGTCATCTCTTGTTGTGGGCTAAATTCTGGGTTAATAAGGCAATTGACCCAATTACGTTTATTGAATTAAAATATGATTTTAATTTATAAAAATTTTATAAATATTTTATAATGATATCATTAAAATTATTTATGTAATTATATAGTATAATATGTAATATCATTAAGATAATTACTATATCATTAAGGAGATTTTTAAGATATTTAAAATATTGTGTTAGATTTTAATTTTATAACAAGTATTATAATTTTTACCCAAAAATTCCTCATATTGCCCTTTTGTGTTAGGCCCTTGCCCATTTTTGAGACTTGTTACGATTTAGGCTCAACAACCTAACATTGATTTCCTAATGGGAAATTATATTGACACCCCAAAATAAGTAAAATATAAAATTGTTTTATCTTAATACTAAAACATCATATAATTCCACGATCCTCTCTTGATACACCTTATACTTAAACCATTTAACAAAAAGATTTTACTTTCTTTTTTTTCGGCTAACTTTCTATTTGAATAATTTTTCATTGAATTGTTGATTATCTGTCTTCTGAACTTATTATTCTTGGTATTGGAATTGACATCATTTTATACATTTAAACTAAAATCAACCAAAAACTTAAATGGATCCTTAGAGTTAGACCCAATTTTACCATCACCACTAGTTTTATTTCTTTTTTTTTTTTTTGCTTAAAGTATTATTCATATTTGCCATCAAAGAAGGACCATGAAGATTCAGACTTCTATAGCTATGACATTACATTCATATAATTATTCCCTAAGGAAAGAAAAAAAACTGAAGAACCACCCCAATTTGCATTCAATTTGGAAGGAATAATGATTTCTTGTTTTCGGCAATGAATTGGCCATTTTATTTATTGAAAGCATAGAAATTCGCATCAAAATCACAGGGGCATTGGTCCCTCGATTCTTTGTACAAAACAAAGATTCTTTTTTTTTTTTTTCAATTCAAAATCTTTACAATTAATTCTAAAACCTAGACGGACGATAATAATGTATGCTATAGGGTGTGCATTAGGGTAATTGTGGAATTATATGAGGTTTTGATATTGAAATAAAAATAATTTAAAATTTTAATCTTTTTGGAGTGCCTTAATAAAAATTTGGGGTTTGCATATAATTTCCCTTTTCTAAAAATTAGGATAAATTAGGCTGTTTACCCTCTTGAAGTCTACTTATTCTGAAACTTAGGCTTAAATTTTCTAGCATAAGTGATGTATTAGAATTCTAACGTTCCAAAAGCGAAGTACCTACATTGATTTGTGGCATGTGGCAGTCAACTAGCTCAAACATTATTTCATACTTTATTTTTTTTATTTTTTATTTTTGGTTTTTTGTATTGTCATTTTCTCTAAGAACCTGAGTGGTACATAGCATCTGACATTTGGACATGAAAATAAACCAGGACGTTTCAAATTGCAAACGAATATGAAAAATGATCTGAAAGCAACATTCACGTGGGGAACAAGAATAACAAAGTAAAACAAAGAATATTGTTTGATGAATACTACTTGGAGAAAAAGGGTTTTGGCATCGTACTAGGGATGTGAAATCAGAAAAGAATGCGTAAAGGGCCTAAAGAAAACAGGTGGTAAAACAAAAATAAGAACGGGAAAAAGAATTTAAAGTTTTAAAATTCATTTAATTAGTTTTTTGCACCAAACCCAAAACAGATTTAACATCATAATTAGATTCCTTATATATAATAACTAAACATGACTTTCAACAAGCCCACTTGCTCGTTTTTCTTCGAAAAAAAAAAAAGGAGGAGGTAAGCATTCGTGTTGAGGATATTTTATGTTAGTATCACTTTTGTGGATTTAGTAATGATTCTTTTATGCCCCTCCACCACTGATATTCTTAATTTTTGTGTGTTCTTTGTTCTAGTCTAATTCTTATAACAAAAAAACATACACATGGGTAGAAGATGTAAGGACAAAATGGCTATAGAGATTAGGACAAAGGATATGTTAAATTTTAAACATGATATCAATCAAGATGCCAAGTCTATGAGGGTTTAGTTGTTCCCACCTTCCAGGTTTAGTTGTGTTTCGCCAGACATTAATCTATAACGAACGTTTGGTGGTCTCTGTGCTACATGTTATGTGATTTAAATTAATCAGAGTTCTCCATCGATTGTTGAAATCTTGTCAAAATGAGCTTTACATATGCTCCATCATTAGTGTACGGAGGAAGCTTCCTGTCGTCGAATCTCAGTACAAGTTTTTCTTTTCAAACTTTACCAGATTTTACTGATGAAGACAGTCGAGATTGAGGATTATCTCATATAATTATGGGTCTTATGTACTGATATATTCATATTAATGAAATATATTCCGTTTAAAAAAAATGCTAAGTCATCATGTTATATGAAGAAGTGAAAACTACTTTGTGCTATTCTCTTTCTTTCTTTCTTTTTTTTTTAATTTTACTTTGTACGATTTCTATCCCATAATAATGTCCCTTTTTTTTTATCTTATTTTATTAATTTTTGATAGACCGTAATAATGTTCGTTGAACAATCAAATAAATCAACAGAGATAGCTAGTATATAATAACTAAGATAGTCAACTAATTAATATTATTGACGATTATACTGTAATCACGCCTAAACATGTTTGCTACTTAAAAAGTAGTCATTTTTCTTATTCAATGTTAGCTGTCGTTGGATTTGAAATCATTAGAGTCTCTCTTAACCCGCCCATTGTTATCAACTGGGCTAAGATAAGTCGGCACGTTAAAAAGTCATCTTAAAAAGAAAGAAAAAACCGCTAATTGAGCAAGATTAATGACCATCTATCTATATTCACGTTTTAATTTGTCTACAGAGTTGTTGAATACATGAAAAGGAGAAGAGAGTGTTTGTTTGTACTTGCTTACTTAGAATTGACAACTAGATCATAGTAATCATGGAAAATATATTTGAACTTTTGGTAGGGCTTGGTCAAGGTTAGAGTATCTTTTACTACTATAAACTAATATGACAGCTAGTTACCAAGTTAAAAATTGGAAATATGGTCAAAACAAGCCGGCTGACCTAACTTACATATATTTTGAAAGTTTAAAAATGGAAAATAGGAATATGTGTGCATGTGTTTGTGAGTACGTACGTGTATGTATATTGCATGTACTGTGTATAATCACTGAAATTTGCTACACCTGTTTACTACTAATATTAAAAAAAAAAAAAAAACCTTTAGTACATGTTACATTGTGTAATAAAATCCACGTTATAGTGCTCGCCCAATTATAAGGATAGGGTAAGTTAAGGAAGAGAGAGATTTCATGCTCAACTCTTCAGAATAGCTAGCATCGTATTACCAAAAAAAAAAATGTTTTTAAGAGAGAAAAATTTACATGAATACTAATCAAACTACCGGGAATCACTCAGAAATTTTTTGCTAAAAGCTAAAGGACGCATGTGTCTATGACTTGACTTATAATTAATAATGTAATAAGGTGAATTTTTCTTTTGGTTTTGGTGGGGGTGGTAGTGAGCCTTTGGTGGGATCTCATCACGCCATATAATGCTGAAATGGATTCCTTAAATGTCATATCCAACATCTCATTTATTCCATTCTCCAACTTATTTTGTTTCTGATCAATATTATTGTTGACCCCCCCAAATCCAACCAAATCTAGTTCTCATCATCAAATGTAAATTCTTTGTGGAATAAACAACTTTGCATGCTTTGAAAGATCATTAGTTTTATATATTTTCCTATGTGTACGATTCCGGTTTTTCGAATTTGTCAACCCTAAACAAATCTTTGTTTTTCCCCTTGGTGCCCATTGTAATGGGGGATGCTGTTGACTTGTTTCTTTATATTTACCAGTTTGATCAAAAGTAAAGACCACACTAAGCTTGAAAAATCAATGAATCTCAACAACTATCAAGAAAAGCTTAATTAACCACCAATAGTTGGTGTAACAGTAAAGATGCATTTCTTTCTCGTATTCTCAAGATTCCTTACTTTAAGACTTCCTACTTGATCAACGTGTTATGCGCCATTAGGTGTGTAGCGGTACGAGTAAAAGCAAGATGTGTAGAAAAGGATCATTTATATTCTATTAATGGATCTTGAGACTTCCAAAATAATAAAAGAGATAGGAAATAAGATGACACCAATGATCCCGCTTTAATAGCTACAGGCTCCAATCTCCATTGTGGGCAACTTAATTAACCATCACGCTTAAAAATTGGGAGGACCACCGCACCAATGGGTACGTGGGGTCGATGGCAAATCTCTAGTACTGGATTGCAGTTGAAAAATCTCGCTTATAATTTTTAATTTATTTTTTTTGTTTTCAGCAGAAATTAAAATAAGGACTGCACAAGGCATGACACAACTTATAAAATATTACTTTCCAAAAGCAGCTCCATATTGGCTTTTAATACATGACCTAAATCTAAAGTTAACCATTACTTTAATTTGTTAATTAAAAAGATTAAAACCCCAATCCAACTGTCTCATGCCGTTATTAGCCACGTGGCATTAGTATAGCTAATTAATATTGCCTCTAATTAATTAAGAACTTGGGTTTCTAATGGATCAACTCGCATACATTAATATAGAGATTAACACATGATCTTGCATATATATATATATATATATAGAGAGAGAGAGAGAGAGAGAATGTAATTTCTAACTACAATAGTACTGTTCCATCAGATCAAGGTTTATATTATTATTAATTACAGCAAAGTCGGAGCCAATTCTAGAGAAAACAAAGAAAAAAAAAACCTTGGCTGGCCATAGTTGCGTGGATGAGTTAGAATATATAAGAAATATTGGCGTGGAATTGTACAAGAACACAACTCTGTGCATGAAATGCGGCCAATGTGGGATTTGGTATTCGTGTGGATCTCTATTCCTTCAAGTTCTGTTTCTTGCTTCTTTCTTCCTTTCTTTCAAACGTGGCAGGGTATTGCATATCTCACAAACTCAAGCTTCCAAGTAATGAAAGTAGTATTGCCGTAAAGGAAATCAGCTCTACCAAATATACAAGGGGCACACATATACATGATTCATATATATTTACACATACATATATATATATATGTATATATGTGTAGAAATATGACAAAAAACAATATAGATTAATATGTATAAGACATTGAATATCACTAAAGTCATAAAAAGGACATATATAGGTCTAACAACATAATTACGGCCAATGGTATCTTTGATTATTTCTCAGGAGGCTCTATGACCCAATCTGTCATTGGTTTGGTATTAATATCGGCCAAAATCACCAACTTTTTGAACCGTCAAATTTGTATAGTTTCTAGCTCTAAGTTTATTTAACTTAAAAAAAAGTGTACTTGGTAAAGATTGACATACAAGCTGTGTTTGGAATGGAGCTAGAAAATTTGTTCAATGTGGGGCTTGAGTGAAGTCAAAATTTTGTAATAGATAAATAAGGTAATAAATACTAAAAATCTTATAGTTGTTCATTTTCTTAATTCTTTGTTCACCTATTTTTCTATACATGATATATTTTTTTTCCTTCCTCCATACAAAAGACTTAGGTAGTATTGTATCATAGTTTTTGTAGTTGAGTTCTTAAATTTGAAAGGATGGATACAAGAATATGTGTATATTACACTTAGAAGTAAAAATTAAGCATTTTGTTTCATGAGTTTGAACCAATTTGAATCTTTTTGTTATAATACTTTTTTCACATAAAAGATTGAGTTTTTGTTTAATTTTTTTTTTCCAAACCTATAAATCAAACTAGTCATAAGACTGTACACAAAACTTTTTAAAATATGATGCACTTTATAGGGTAAAATAATTATTTTATATCAAAATTAGGAGTAGTGAATAAATATTTAAGATATTATAATAAAAGGAGCCAAAAAAAGAAAGGGTATGATAATAATTTTTTAAAAATATTTAAAGGGGTTAACTTGGACCGAGAGATGGGGGTGGGGGCTCATTTCGGTCTATCCTTAAGCTTAGCATGGCGGTACATAAATCTAAGCTATTTCTGGTTTTCAATATTGAAGTCTAGATATTGAAACCTCTATTCTAATTTAGTAAATAATAGAGTGTTTGGGAGAGCAATTAAAACTGAAAATATTGGTTTAAAAACTGTTGCATGTAAGAGTTATACATTATATCAACTTTTTTATATTTTACTATAGCTACTGAGAGCTTTACATTTGTTATGATTCCAACCGAGATACCAAATAAAGGCATTTTATAAAGATGACCCATCTATTGGTTTAGTATGACCAGTAGGGCATGTTTGGTGGCAGGATTAGAAAGGATTTGATTGGATTAAATCTTAATACTTTGTTTGGTGAAAAACTTTAAATGGTTGGATTAGAAAAGAGCTTATCCAATCCATGCTTGAATCCTCTTGAAAGGGGATTAGGCAATCTGTTACTAAAGCATAAGATTAAATACAACATTTGTACATTGTGAAAAATTAGGACTTATTTGCAAAAATTTATAAAATTTGTGGCCAAATTATTATTTTTCAAAAAATAAGAGGTCAAATGATAATTTTTATGTGATGAAAATATTTTTGATAATTACATTTTTACACCTTTAATTTAAAAATTATGATTTGACTCCAATTTTTAAAAAATTTTTACAAAAAGTCCCTATCCTAATAATACAATTCCAAATATAGGATTAGATTAGCTAAAATTTTTATCCTATCCTTTCCAATACAATCTAATCCAATCCTCTAAAACTATCCTATCAAATGCACCAAACGAGCCCTTAATGATCATGGTAGTGGTGGGGTTAAATGGTTCGATCCCTGAACTTAGCGTAACGGTCCATAATCTACTTTTATTCTCTAATATTGAGGTCTAAGAGATCAAATTAAAAATTTTGAGTATCTGTAGAGATCCTAGGTTTAATAGAGTCATTGATCATACAATTGTAGAATTTAAATAAGAAGCTACACATTAATTTGAAGTTGAATACAATTTTTTTTATCTCACTTTATAAGTATTGTTTGATATTTAAATGCTACGATTAAAAGGTAAATTGACCCTATCCAAGGGAATTCTCCATGGGAGAACTTTCCTAATTAGGAGTCCATTCGGGAACATAGTTTGAATCTAAAATACTGTAACAATTAAAATTATGTGAAAGAAAATAATATAACAGAACTAGAATTTTTTAGTTAAAACTAGATTCCTAAACGTGCTATACATGAGCTTTCCAAGATGTACATTAGAGGTGGGTTCTTTTTTTCTCCTTTTGTTTTGTTTCCGTTGGGTTGGTGTCTTATAGATCATCATGGGCGGGTGGAAATGAGCTGTGTGCAAGGCAAGTATAGCTGGCGTTGCAAAGACCCATCTACAACTCCCTGTATCCCCCCCTAAATCACGTGCCTAAATATTTCTCCCTTTCTTTTGATCTTTTTTCCTTGAGCTTTTGATTGTTAATATAGACTCCCATGTTTCCCCCTTTTTGGGAAAAAAAAAAAAAAAAACTTTGTCCCATTTAATTAAACATGTTGGCTTTACAGCAAGCTCAGTGCTGTCCAAGGATGTTTCATTTCCTTTTTAGTAAATTCACTTGGCTTCAAGCAATTCCTTGATTTGGTCAAGGTTTGCCTGGCTAGCTGCAAACTGAATCTTTCTCTCCCCAGTCGGTGATTAGATGTTTAATCAAAATGGGGGGGGTCCGGTGAAACAAATTTGGCTTAAAACACACAGTATTTGTCTGGTGATCATGCATATGAAAGCTACATTTTTCTTTAATTCACTACCTTTTCATTTTATTCTTAAGTGAATATTTATATTATAGTACAAGCTTTAGGATGTTCGTGTGTCTACAACCTTTTTTTTATTTTTTATTTATCACAAAAATGTTACAAATTTCTATTTAAGTAATCCTCTTGTACTAGCTTTGGTAGCGACTAGACTAAATCAACGTTATTACTTTAAGAGAGAATATTTATAAGTTTCTATATATGGAAGTTAAGCATGTGATGTAGCACTTTGTAATGAACAGAATTTTTCTTTACTATACAAAGCACAATATTTTGTGGAAAAAAAAAAAAACAACAAAAACAAAAACTATGTACTTATGTGTAAAACTTTCAAAATCTTTTTCCTCTTTTTTTTTTTTCGTGTCTCCCTTCTGTTATGATCATCATCAACACCAAACTTATATAATTGTTACGGATACCCTACACCCACCTTTTTTTTTTTTTTTTTCTAGTTTTGGGGTAGGCACTAAATCTGCCCACTTTATCATCAGCTTCTTTCTTCTTGGCTTAATTTTCTTTGGGGTGATCAACAAGATTATAACTATCCCTTTTTCCGTAAAGAACTTTACAATATTTCTTTAGCTTGGATAACTTTTTTTTTCCCTTTTGTTCTTTCCTAAGACTTTTAGGACAACTTTTGCGCGCTATCCCACTCATCAACAGTTCATATATACAACTCTTGTAAGTCCTTTCCTCGGTGTTTAGTTACCACAATTCAAACCTTTTTATTATAATATTTTTTTTTATAAAAATTTTAAATTTTTGTTTAATTTTCTGTTCAAACCCATGAACCAAAAACTAAATTTTCCTTGCCTGTTGTGTGAAATATGATCAACAGATTGAATATCTTGCTTGAACAGCTTTATTTGTGTACATACATGTGTGTGTAAATTAAGGTACATAGACACACATGCATATATATACAATATATATATATATATAACAAAATAGAAAAATATATATAACATACGTAAAACAAAAGAAAGGTCAGGGATCGAATATATAATTGTTGAAAAGGGGTTTGGAGGTGGGAGTGGAGATTTGCTTTTTTGCGATGAGACCTTTCTCGTTGACGATCATGTGTGATTTGAGCAAAGCTTTTTGACGAAAAAAGGAGGGCCTTCGAGTGATCATATACACAAAAAGGACTGCTTATGAAAAGCGATCTATTTCCTCTCCATAACCAGGGTGCTGCCACGTGTACGGGAACAAGTGTAGTTGTTGATGAATTTTCAAGATTTTGCTTCACTTTTTCCCCCCATTTTCAAATAAATACAAACAAATAAAATTTGTTTGAAGCAATATTATTGCAAATGTAATGTTGGTGGGAGATACTTGAGATCTCGATATCCTAGTAATAACACAAAGGTCCCTTCCGGGAGTGCATCAATTTTTATTGATTTGCACTTTTCAAACTCTATCCTTGAAGAAAAGTCAATTTAAAATATATATCTCAATTATTTTTAATGTTATCTGCTACATTATGCTACAATAATGCATATGGACCCCAATACATAAAACAGTTGGGAGTAGGGGGGAAACTTTTGTGCCGCCCAATATTTATGAACCACTTGATCTGTTTCGACAATATTTCCAAAATATTATGGTGTATAATTTTTTTTTTATTTTCCCTGAGAGAAGGAAAAGAAGTTTAAAAGTTGCCAACGCAATTAACACTAACTTGGTCCACGCAAAGGCCTGAAAATTTAAGAAATTCCTAATAGTAAAAATCATGTTTTTCTAGGTCATTAAGGAAAACATTAAGGCGTTTTTGGGAAGCTAGTTCCTAATAGTAGCTTGAACCTAAAAAAATATAGCAATTTAAATTTTATAAGAAAAAATATTTTAGCAAAATTAGTTTGAGGTTCAAACTAAGTTTTCAAACGAGATGTATAGTTTTTTAGGATTTAAATCACCCGTCTAATTTTTGTTCTCTTAAATAATAGTTAAACAATCGAATTATGCTATATGTTTTGATAAATTCAAACATTAAAACATAAAAAAAGCATTTTAAATTTCATAATGGCATAACATAATATGGTTAGTGAGGTAATATTTAAAAGTATTCAAAAAATGAACAGATAATTTGAGTCCCATTTTTTGACATGATGGCTTAAGAATGGCTACTAGCATTGAAAGTAATTATAATATATTTTGTTTCTATAAATTAAATAGCATAATCGGTATTTAACAAGAGAATATTGATATGGAGACGACAGTATTTTTAGTTAAAAGGTATAGGATCTTGTTTGTGCGTCTGAAAATAATTTAAGTATTTGGGAGACAGCATCAATATATGTAAAAACATATGCATATAAGTAGACTCACGAGTTCTTGTTCTAATAAAATTATGTTTATTGCTTTACTTTGTGCTAATTAAAGATTCATCAACAATTAATATTGCTCAACTTGCAGGGAATCAGAAAGCAAATAACTACATGAGCCAATTAATTAATTGATAAAGAATCTCAGCAAATGCAGTCAGAATATTATATAAAATTAATTAATTTTTTATACATACAAATTCATGCAAAGTAAAAAAAATGCAAGGCAAGAATTTTTATACAAATTGATAATGTGCCTCCATGATCAAGTGCCTAGATATCTATGCTATATATCCAGCTAGCTGCCCATCACGCCACCAAAAAGAGGGTGAAAAAAAAAAGGAAAAATATTAACCCCACTAGAATGTCTGACGAGGGACCTACTCATCATCCCACCAATCAG
>CAMOHE010044809.1:0-21386 GCA_946598075.1 Artocarpus hirsutus
TCTATTTTTATTTTATACTATAACATATAAAACCTCTATATTATAGCAATTTCTCTTTGAACGAGATTGTTAATACACTTTTCATAGTGTTGGGAGCAAAGATGAGACGACACTTATGATTAGAATATGGAATAATTTGCAAGTTTTAGAGATCATTTTACCGTTTGTCAAGTAATCACGTAATCCAAACATAATTAAAATCATAAAAAATTAGCGACTAATTGAGAGAAGTAAAAAAGTTGCAACATATGATAAGCACGAGGGAGGTGAAGAACAGAAGGAGAGCTGAGTTGTGTTGTTTTTGAGTTGTATAGGCAAAATGAGACAATCATTAGCCCTGTGGTTAAATTTGAAACTAATCCTTAAAACTGCAGCCATCTTTTGCAGGCGTCATGCAAATAAGGTCATAAAAGAAAAGTAACCTCATGAGAATGTTTACCACCGCAATCAATCAAACCAAACAACAAAATATCTACAATATTGAACGAGCATCTGCATAAAAACAATAAATTTGGTGATAATAGAATAAGAATAAGAAATAGGAAAAAGGGTTAATGTTTATGTACGCTATATACCTCATTCTCGTAAAAGTTACAAGTTTGCAATTACCATCTGCATATCATACTACAACAGAAGCAAGTCATGTCTTATACTGACAATATGTTATATAAAAAGAAAACCATGTTTGTTCAAACTTTTGAAACGAATTTTATTCGGATGACTCTTTTTTTTTTTAAGTAAAAACCTTCATTAATTGTACATATTTTGAAATGACTTGCTGAGCTATTTTTTTCCAGTGTAAAACCTGCTTTTTTTAGATTACGAAAATGGTGTGGTTTTATGCTTGGCTAAGTCTTGATCCTTTGCGCTAAGTCTTGAACTTTTGCACTGACCGTTCGCTTTCTCAGTAGCAAAAGCGTTTCTCTTTGCCCGTTAAGCAGGAGGACAAGAAAGAGATTTTGGTTTTATTGCTTCGTTTTATGTTTTCAGCGGATAATAACCGAAAGATAAACACCCATTTATGAATATTTTTTCCTTTCCTGCAAAAAATTGCCCTTTACATGAGCTCCTTTATGTAATCACCTCAAGTGATTTCAAGAACCATTCTGTTTAAAAATAAAAAATAAAAAAGAGGGAATGAGGGAATGAAATCATCATTCGTTGAGATTAAAAATAAATAGATTAAAATATAATATTGTTAAGTAAATAGCTTAATTAGATTAGAATAAAATTTATTTTGGTATGAAATGAGGTAAAAAAAATGCATAACAATATTAAGATAACAAAAAATAAAATAAAAAACAAAAATAAAAAAGAAGAAAAGAGATAAAATAAAATTAAAAATCCTTTAAAAAGCATGTAATTTAAAAAATATTACATCCTTAAATATTTTTAAAAACATATTATTTGTTTAGGTTAAGAATTAAAACAAGTGTTATGTAATTTTTCAAATAGAAAAGTTGGGAAAAAAAAAAAAAGGTGGTGGCCCGCAGAATACTCACAAAAGTTAGAAGCTAACACCACGTGTGGAGCAATCAGATGACGTGGTGGGAGTTTGGGGCTGGCGCTGGATTCAATTAGATAAGACATACACGTCAGCAGTGATCCCTAAAATGCAGAGAACCAGAAAGAATCATTTTTTTTTTTTTTTTGCTCTATGGTGGAATGAATGCGAAAATGGATATTCACGCTCGATTCGGAATCATTTCCTGTCACTCTTTCTTTGCCACTTCCATTAAATCTCTTTCTTCTTCTTCGTCTTCTTCTTCTTCTTGTTATTGGGCGCAAAAATTTCTGTGTTCGAGAAGGAATTCTGATCAGGAAAACCAACAAAATAATGGCGACAACAATGGTACTAGTTTTCCTCTCTTTCTTATAAAGCTTCCTTTTTTAGAATTATTTACTAGTATTCAAGAAATAAAACTTGTTCTTATTGATAGAGTATACTATGGACTAGCAAATTTTTATTTAATTTGTTAAATCTTAAATTATTTTATTATTTTTAATCTGATACAGTTTTAATGAAGAGATTTTTTGTTTTATTTTTTATTTTCTTGGATAAATTTGAGTGAGTTTACGGTTAAGTAGAGGCGAGCGTTTGTTTTTGAAGTTTTATTGAAGTTGTGATTATATAATTATCATCAAATAGTGCATGCAAATTCTCGCAAATAACGGTGATCTTATATAAAATGCATTGTTTCATTGGAGAAATTATTCTGTCATTCCGAGTATTCGGACCATGGGTTTCGTGATTATGTTTCAGAAAGATTGATAAGCATTTTAAAGAAAGTAAACATTGAATGTAGAATGTGGGGCAGAAATTTAACAAGGCGTTTGGTGGTGCATAGGTTTTGGCTTCAAAAGGCGGTTTTAAACCCGCCAAATAACACAAAATCCAAATTTTGCTTCCCCAACAATTTCACACAGTCTTATTCTTGTTTTCCTTTGTAAACCATAGCTTTTCAAAAACAAATTCTCGTTTTAAACTTGACATGATATTTTATTTTCAATTTAAACTTTTACATTTTAAATATCAATTTAAAACTATTGTTTAAACTGCATGGTTTAAAACTACCGGTTCAAACTACAAACCTCAAAATCAAACCATTCTGAACCGCGTACCAAACGAACCCTAAACTGTATGCCAATTAAGTCATCCTCTTGTGCCATGAGCCGCCCAACCAGTCTTGTGATGATGCTTATATAAACCTCGTAAAGTCACCCTTTTTTTTTTAATTATGAAAAACTTTTCTATCGTAAGGCTCTGTAATGTGTGGAAAATTGTGGTTATGAGAAATTTAATAGTGACAGGCATAACTTTTTGTGCAATTTGCATATAGTTTATGCTTATTTTGCCATGTAAATTGCTGCAATAATATCAAAAAATGAGTTTTATATTGCAGACTATGGACAACTAGATGAATAGAAAATGTTTGTTGTGAATTAACTTCATTTTGCTTAGCTGAGTTAACCACACTGCATGAATATCTTGGTCTGGCTCATGAAGCTGAGTCACTTATGCAGAACTTCTCTATCTCTTTTAATTTTTTGTCAAAAATTTCAATCACGATGAGGTGAATGGTAGCAAGCATAACTTTAGGAACAATTTACATTACCATTTTTACTTATGTTGCCAAGTAAGTTGCTCGACATGAAAATGGTAATGCCAAATAAGGTTTTTACTGCATACTGTGATTAATTTTCATGAATAACAAAATGGGTTCTGATTAAACTTCATTTTTGCTTAAAATCCCTTTTTTAATAAATTTTGGTCATGAGATGTGAACAGTAACAAAAAAAAGTTTAGATATGCTCTGCACCTAGTTTGTGGTCATTTTGCGGAATAAATTGCAAAATATGTCATATATTCTGGAGGATCTAACATTTTGGGTGAAAATAATGAAGCTTTTGAGTTTTATACCATGAATGATTATCGTAAATAGCAAATGTTTGTTTGGATTAAACTTCTATTTGCTTAGCTGCTGCTCAAACACAATGACCTTATACTACTAGTATACCAGGTGATAAAAACTCAACCGATTGGGATAAGGCTTGGTCAAGCTTTAGGAAGCAAGGGAACAAGAAGAAGAAAAAATCATTCTTCTCAGGTTTTTTGCCAAATAAGTATGTGAGCTGGAACCCTAGGCGTTCGGACTACCCATTGTCTGAAGAAGTTGATCCAATCAAGAGGACAGAGAGGTCGAACCTCATGTTGTGGACTAGCCCTGGGTTTACTCTTGCTGGTGCAATTGTATTAGTCACATTTCTTTTGATCTACACCATTCTTGCACCAATTAAGTGATTTTCGCCAACACGTTGTTGCTTGCTCCCTAAGAAAGCAGGTCCTCTGTTATATTGTAATTCATGAGGGCATGTGTGTAGGGGAAGGGAGCTGTATATGCAACTCTTGAGTGAATGCAGATATTTGCTTCTTCATTTGTTGTTTTTTTGTTCAAATCTTTCCTTTTTTGCTTCTTGGTTTAGAGTAAAAACTTTGAGAATATGGCAGTTTACATTTGCACTAGATTTGCATGGCTTGGTAATAATGAGTAATGACTAAAGTAAGGTTGCTTTGTGGTACATCCCAGAAATTCTGTGCAGCAAATAATGAGGATTCTGAGAATTCGACTTGGTTAACATGGAACCATTTGTCAAAATATAGTGACTTCTTTTCTAAGATCGATGAAAATTGGGTTTTTCTTTTGTTAACTTTGGGAGAATTCTTCGGTATGTTACGACTAAATACCCTCCCTGTATTACATGCTTTGAACCATTAGATCTTCATTAGGTTCAGCACCCACTATGTTAGGTTCTAATATATAAATTTATCATCCAAGTAAAAGTCTTATTATTTTCTTTTATATATATTGGCTTCACCATGAAAAACATTGTCCACGTATTATGGGGATTACTGTTCATTGACATTGACAAGGTAGGAAGCAATATCCAAAGAGCAGCAAGAAACAGCTGATGATCATTCTGAGATGCTGAGGAGGAGGAGGAGGATGTGTGAGAGTTTGTAGCAAGCCCGAGCTGCCGGATTAGTGGTTAGCACTGGAGTTCGCCTCGATAATTATGTCTCAAGGTTCATCTGAGAGGGGAGAAATTGCTAAAAGCTAAGCATCCATCAAGAAGTTTGCCACTAAGTATGTTGTCTATTCTAAATTTCTAATCAAAGTGACCCTTTTATTTCTTTTTATGTTACGAGTGCTTCCTTAGTTAAATGGTGCGTTTTGAACCTTTTTATCTTATGTGCTGTTTCCACTTTTGTTTTGCCCTTCACTAGAAGAAGACATCTGTGCCAAAATGTCTGCTTTCGTACCTTCAAGTGTTCTCCAAGTCCTTTTCACAGGGAGACAGTAAAATTACTATATTCTGCCATAGCAAAGAGTTTTGGAGCTTGTCGGGTCAACGTAACGCATAGACCTTGACTTCCCTTTGCTATACAAGTCTTAAGCAGCCATCAGAACAGTTTTACCTCTTTTTTTTACAATTTTTTTTTGCCTAATTTTCTGATCTTAGATTGAACCCAAAAGCTAAAAAGTTCATGAGACTATATTTTTTGATCTTGTTCTTGTTCTTATTCTTTCCTTTTTGTTGGAGTCTTTACATAATTAAGGATGATTAAGACACAAATAGTCTGCTTACATCAACTTTATCATTTAAAAGTGTCAAATTTTGAACTAACGCTCTTTTTGTTGAGAGAATTAATTGATTAAATCTCGATTAGTTTAATCGAAATATGTACACCGTTGCACGGTCTGCTTACACCAACAACTTAATCATTTTGAAGTGTCTGATTGTGAAGTGCTATACTGAATCAGATAACATCATTTTGGATTGATAGGATTCCATTGATATCATTGCATGTGAGTGGTGGACCCCTTGCTTGCAGCCTTGCACTGCGTGGTTGGAACGTTTTATAAGGTACTTGGGGCAGAAAAGTAGATATTGTAAGAAGAAAAATGCTATTTTATCACTATTGGTGATGCAATCGGACGTGTGCCAATAAATTAATATGGTTATATATTCACACGGACCTTAATGTTTTAACTTTTTGTCAAGTGACGGATTTCTTTTACTGACACATGTATGATGATGCATCACCAATGATGATGAATATCAGTGTTATCGGACGGACGGAGATTTTTTATGGTTTCAAATTAACCCATTTCATTTTTCCTCTTGCAGGGCCTAAGTGGGAAACGTTGTACCTTGAGCACTTGTAACTTGACCAACACAGATTGTCCCACAGCTAATATATAAATACCCCTTTAGTCTCCCTTTACACGCACGTTCTTCGCAGACATAGATGAAAAGAAAAAAAGTATATTGTTTTTTCTCTTCTCTTTTTCTTGGAGATAAACTTGTTGCAGATTCTTCTCCTCTTTTCATACACTGAATCAATGGCCGAATTCATTGAAAGAACCGAGTCCGGAAAAGGACAGAAGAAGGTTAGGCTTCCACCGAGGAGAGGCCGGATCAAAGTCAGGATAATGACAAGTCTTGTGAAGATGGTGGTCACAATAGCCTCAGGAGTTGGAAAAGTACTGCAAGGGAAGAAGGTGACCACAGAGGAATATTTTAGCTCTGAAGGCTAAAAACAGCTCATGTGGTTTGGAGACTGGAAGGGCATTGTTGTCTTCTAGCTGCAATGGTGGCCTCTCTTCTGAGAATTCCCATTTTCTATGTAGATTATTCTAACTTTTGTATAACCATGCTCTCTCTTTCTCTCTCTCTCTCTAATGGAGTGGCCTTTCTTCTGAGAATTCCCATGCTATATATATATATATATATATATATATATATAGATTCAAACTTATGTAGAACTAGTCTCTCTAAATAAAAGAGATAATAAGCATATGGGCTGCAATTGTACTCAAAAGACCAAGAATAGTCTTTCAAATTCAGAAAAGCATACACAAACTCTCGTAGAATAATATAGTCTTTGAAAGGCTAGAAGTATGGTCTTCAAATTCAGAAGAGCAAGAACATGTTTTTGACCCTTTTACATTTATTATTATTTGTACGGGCTTAACTTTGATATTATTATTATTATTATTATTTGTTGTGTAAAAAAAAAAAAAAGGTCTGGTGGTGCATCTCATGCATCTATCTTTTTTAAAATTTTAGCAATTTTAGGGATTATTAACGAGTGAAAAAAGCGAAACTAGACTCCTTTTGTCTATCTAACTAAATTTGTCCACCTGTCACATACAGGCGGTGTGTATTGGCACAAAGGCTCTAAAGTGTGACTATGAGGATTCGAACTTTGAAGGGATGGGAAGAGGGATCTGAGCAAAAACGTCCTTGTTACTACACTATATCCTTCGATGGTTATCCTTTTTTAGTACTTTTCTTTCCTTTTTTTGGCTAGGGAAACGCGTTTTTGTCACAAGGATAGATTCTTATCCAATAATAACACTATTTTAACTTACTAGTAATTCAACAACAAAGTATACTCCACTAAAATCATCAGATGATATTATTCAATAATTTCTTTTGATTCCAATGCATAGGCTTAAAATGTTTGGATATGATTTTCAAAATAAACAAATAAAATGTTTGGATATGGTCTTTAATCAACCTAACAAGTGTAAAGACAAAGACAACATCTACTATGCTTTGCTATTAGGGAGACTTTGGGTTTCTAATATCAAACAGAGTCTCTAATCCTAAACTGTTTCTGATGCCATTTTAGAACACCCTTTTGAGACATTGAATAGATGATAATCCACTGTGCTGTTGACTTACCCTGTCCATTATGTTTTTATTATTAGCAAGGGTTTCTATTCATTGTCAAACCCTTGTTGTTATTTAAAAGAAACCTATTTTAAAAGCCAATGAAAGTAGGAACGAGTAACTCTCAATCTAATCTTCCAACTAATTGCTTGATTGGCCCTGTTTTTGTCGGCAATTAGTAATGCATTTGTCAAATCTTCCAAGTCACTAACATGAAAAATTTAAACTAGGGAACATTTAAAATGTTATAAATGACGTGGATTCGGCATTAAAGTTGAAGAAATGATTTGAGTCCAAAAAGTAAACGAAAACGGATTAGAATTGAGATGAACAACATAATGTTACATGATGGTAAACATATTGAAAAATGTTGGTTCGACACTTCCATAAGAGATAATTTACATTGATAATACATGTTCTTCAAATATACAAATCTAACCCAATTTGTGAGTTTTAACAGTATAAAACCTCACATTATTCATACTCTAATATATAATTTCTCGTATTATCTTTTATTGACGTACACGCGTTTCTACTTGTATTAAGATTAAGAGGTGTGCTTATGCAAGCCTGACATCCGTATATACATGTGTACATGAACACATATGCAATCATTTTGCATGTGCGACGTACTTGTGTACTTTTTTTTTCTTATTTTCTACATATTTTGATTGACCCCTTTTGGAGCTCTAGCAAACACTAGACCATTTAACCTGTCTTTGTGTTCCCTCAGTTGTAGACCACACCCGCGTGTGCTTGGACTTTTTTGCTCAAGTGTCGGTGTCCGTTTCCACATTCCGTACTCAATACTCCATGATGTTTTTTCATCTCCATTTGGAGCAATTTGGAGAACCGTATTTCAAGTCTTGAAGCCTATAATTATGAGTATAGACCATGACCAAGGCCATACACTTTCTTACAAATTTCCCTTGACATTTTCCTTTGTTAGGGACAATTTTCCAATCAATAATGGAAGGCTTGTCGGTTGGATTAACATAGGCTTGACTTAAACTCTTTGAATGTTAATAGACGAAAACATAGATTTAAATTCCTTATTATTTCACCTAGATCTCAATAGAGTTTTTTTAATACACTGAATGTAGACGTGATAACACGGCTTTTTTCTTACAAGAAAAAAAGATAGTACTCCAATAATAGTAGTGCCAAGGATTTGATCTAAAGAAACACAATAAATTTCTTTTATGGTATTTTAATATTTTGAGTGAAAGTCAAAGTTAGTGACATAGCAATGGTTTCAGCCAGACATTTGAGAAGGCAGTGCGAGTAAACCAAGAAAGCAAAAGCTTTTCTAATTTTACAATCATTCAAAAGCTTTGATATAATTTGTCAAAAGCCTTTGACAATGAAGAAATGTATATAAAAATTGAAATCGTAGGGATATAAGGCATTTTTTTATACATTATCCTCTTCTTAATGGCACTAAATTAATCTTGCAAAAGATGTGATAAAGTAATAACACATTATCATCAGAACCCAACGTATAACACAGGTTAAAAACCGTCAAAATGGGAGGCAAGACTAAAAGTGGTTCATTGCAATGTAAACATGGTATCATATTGTATTTGAAATCATTGATTTTGATAATCGTTTTAAATTTGCGTATGCTACCTATGAATTATAGGAGCCTTGACCTTGATGCTTCAACCTTTGACATTTTGAGAACCAACACCAATGACTTGAGAGTGTTTGTGAATTAAGTTGAAACTAAGAACTAATATGTGAGAGCTTTATACTGTAATATATTTTTATTTTATATTGTAACATATGAATGCTTTACATTGTATTAACTGAAACTTTGGTGTTGCAACTTGGTTCTCCAATACTATGGAGAAAAATGCAAAATCTCATGAGAGGTCTAGAAAAGAGGAGAAAAAAATAAAGTACACTTTTCAAGACACCATGTCCTTATGCACACTACTTATAGAAGTTTGAAGCTTTTTAAAGTAGTTAAACGCAGAATCATAAAGGACATTTTGTTGGTTGATAATTACTATTACTATTATCATAAAAATAAGTATATAAGAAAGATGCAAATGGCAAGCGTCTGATGGCCCCCCCATAGAACCCACTAGAGAAAAATAAATAAATAAATAAATAAATAAATAAATAAATAAATAAATAAAACGACAACAAAAGGAAGAGTTGGTCTTTTTTTAAGACACCATCTTCTTGAAGCTTAAAGCAATTCCAAAAAGTTCTAATTTGCAAAAGAAATTTAAAAAGGTAAAATTTAGCAAAGTTCCTTAGAAAATGAGAATCACGTAGCAAAAAAATTACCCCATGCAAGTAAAACGGCACGTCGTTTTAGTCCTCTCCCACTTGCGTTTTGAGAAGCTCAACGGATAACAGAAAATATACACCTTAAAATAAATAAAAATAAACACCTCCGAACTCGTCACCTTCAGTAATGCAAAAAAAAAAAAAAAAAATCAAAAACGAGAAAATGCCAAAAAGAAAGGGGAAAAAAGAAAAGAAAAGAAAAGAAAAATCAAAATTTTAAATTTCCCCAAAAAAAAAAAAAAAAAAAAAAAAAAAAGGGATAAGCCATATAATATAACAAAGAAATGCACACCATAGACCCAAATATACAAGGGAAAAGCAAAACATCGACTAAAACGACATGTCGTTTAAGCCCCCGAAAACACACAAATGAAAAACCTCCAGGGTTCGTCATCATTATCAGCGCCAAAAAACGGTTGGCCGAGAGGGTGAGAAAATGATCGTCGTCTCCTCTTCTTCCTCCTCCATTTCCACTCCTCCAAACCCTTCCCATCACCATTACCATTACCACCACCATCACCATTTCCGATCCTCCTCCAAGCTCCCCCTCTCTCGCTCCTCCTCCTCCGCCATCCGCTCCGACCTCCCTCACCTCCGCCACTTCGCCGCCAGCGACACCAAGCTCCGTGACGACCTCTCTGTCGTCGTCGAGAGCCTTGCCAACTCCGGCGTCGATGCCTCGCGGCTCAAGTCCAAGCTCCGAGCTGAGCTAGCCGCCGAGAAGGGGATCTCGGCGTTCCTGCGCGACGGGAAGGTTCGGAGGAGCTTCGTCAGGCTGTTGGGGAAATTGGACGAGCTAGGGTTTCCTCCGTTGGAGATCTTTGATGGCTCGGCTATGGAGTTGATTCGCAGGGAATGTCGCCGGATTTTGAAGTGGGAGCAAGTGGAAGAACTCGTTGAACTCTTTGAGGTTCTTTCAGGTAATATTTTTCTTCTTCTTCTTCTTCTCTCTCTCTCTCTCTCTCTCTCTCTCTCTCTCTCTCTTTGTTCAAAAATTTAGTATATAAATCCGTCATTTTGATGTTGTAGGATTTGGTAAAATCACATTTTCTATTCAAAATGATGGGTTTTTTTTTTTTTTTTTTTTTTTTGTGTAATTTATATGATTTATGGTATATCAATCTGTGATTTTGTATTAGGATTTGGTAAACTCATATATTCTACTCAAAATAACGGATTTTTTGTTTAGTTTTTTTGTTTTGGCATAATTATGATCGTTTGTAGTACATAAATCGGTCATTTTTGTGTTAGAATTTTGTGAAGTTCATATTTTTCGATTCAAAGATTTCAATTTTCGAGGACTTATCCTTGTTAGCTGCATTGATAATGTTAGTTGTTACAAGGTTCTTTGTTTCTGTATGGATAAGAAGAGAAGTCTCTTCTAAGCAGTTTATAAGTTAAGTATATCCAAGTTAAAGCTGTTGACTTTGAGGGGTTTTTTTTTGTTTTTTGTTTTTTGTTTCTTTTTTTTTTTTGGGTCCAATCTAATGATTTATTTTGATCATTCAAAGCATAGAATTTAATTGCTTGGCATAACCAATAAGTATAAGTGTGAAACACTTGGCATCTTTATGGGACAAAGCTTTTAAAATTTTTTCTTTTTCTTTCACAGACCTTACTTTAAAGAATCTAAGGGTCCGTCAGTTTTTTATGGTTTTCTTATTGTATTATATCTGAGGATATCTTATCTTTAGACTTGTGTAATAATCCTTATTTATATAAGTTCTCTTTTCTTATTCCTAAAAAAAAAAAAAAAAAGGTTATGGGTGCATATGTGGTTATTTTATTATAGGAGATTCTTTGCATTTGGTGACATATGATTACTTGATTCAGGTTATGGTTTTTCAATCAAAGAATTAGTAAAGCCTTCTGATGTTATCAGGATCTGCGTTGAGAAAAGAAAACCAAAAATGGCCGTAAGGTATGATTGGCTTTTCTCCAATGAGTTGATGCTATTTATCAAGACATGTTTGTTTCCGGCCTTACGTAGAATTCAACTTCTATGGGGAAATATTTCTACTTTATTTTTTTTCTAGTGTTGATGCTTAATGTGTTATATGTTACAGGTATGCTTGTACATTACCTCACGCACATATTATATTTTGCGACACAATATACGAATTTGGGAAGAAAGGGGACTTGTTGTCTGCTCTAACAGCATATGAAGCAGCAAAGAAAAACTCTGGCAGTACAAATATGTATCTTTATCGCACAATAATTGATGTTTGTGGTCGCTGTCACGAATACCAGAAATCTAGATACATTTATGAGGTATCTACCACATTAATTTCCTTATTTCAAACTGGTTTGCTCATTTGGAAATTTGAATATGGTGTTGGTTTTTCACTACCTGTATGCGCCTGCCTTAAATTCGTGTGCCTTTAATTTTACTATGTGAATTTAATGAGACATTACTGGTGTTTTTCTTTCTGTGACCTTGATGCTCAACTAAGACGTAGACTTCTGATGTTTTCTTCACTCTTGAATTTTCTAATGCAGGATTTGCTCAATGAGAAAGTCACCCCAAACGTTTACATATTTAACAGCCTCATGAATGTGAATGCCCATGACTTAAGCTACACATTAAATGTGTACAAGGATATGCAAGTAACTCTCTCTCTCTCTCTCTCTCTCTCTCATGTAGATGCGAGACTGTATAATGTGAAGCTTTTTCTACATCATTATAGACTGCTTTATTTGTCTGAGATTTGCTAAAATCATAATTTTCTATTTCTGTCTTTTTTAACTCCTCTATGATAGCATCAAGAGAACATGCTTAACTTTTCTTCCTTGTTTCCCATTGAAAATATCTTTTGTTTACTGTTTATGATTGTTTGCTAAAAGTGTGAAGTTTTCCGTGCTATCCAGTTAACACTCCAATAATATAACACAAGTATTTCGTACATCCAGAACCTTGGTGTCCAAGCAGATATGGCATCTTACAACATTCTTCTGAAAGCATGCTGTCTTGCTGGAAGAGTTGATTTGGCTCAAGACATCTATAACGAAGTACAGCATCTAGAATCAACGGGATTGTTGAAGTTGGATGTTTTCACATACAGCACTATTGTGAAGGTATCTTTGGACATAGATCTTTATGCATTTTTCTGCTGATAATATCAGCTACTATAACCAACTCATGAACTCTCATGTGGTAAGGTACTCCATAATCTATGCACCAACTTTCTCAGGTTCTTGCAGATGCAAAATTGTGGCAAATGGCTCTAAAAGTCAAAGAAGACATGCTATCAGCTGGTGTAACTCCCAATATGGTTACATGGTCATCATTGATCAGTGCCTGTGCAAATGCCGGTCTTGTGGATAAGGCAGTCCAATTATTTGAAGAGATGCTTCTGGCTGGCTGTGAACCTAACACTCGGTGTTGTAATATCCTTCTGCATGCTTGTGTTGAGGCTTGCCAGTATGACAGAGCTTTTCGTCTTTTTGAGTCTTGGAAGAAAAATGGAGTCCAAGAAACTTCTGAAGAAGATGGCGGAGGAGAAAGGGATAGCAATAGAAGTACAGGAGTTACTAGCATCTCTCAGTCATCTACTTCTGCTTTATATGGTTTAGACTTTGCCAGAGACCTTCCTTTTACACCCACAACTACGACATACAATATTTTGATGAAGGCCTGTGGTTCAAATTACTACCATGCAAAAGCCTTGATAGATGAGATGAAAACAGTAGGCCTTTCTCCTAATCAAATAACGTGGTCTATATTGATTGATATTTGTGGAAGCTTGGGCAATTTAGAAGGCGCTATACAGGTAGTTTGTTGATTAAACCTGATATTGAAATTCAATTTCCTTTTAGCATGTTCCATTATCGTCTATTTTTTCTTATCCTTGTTGAAGTTATGCCTGTTGGTTGGATTAGGAATGACATATGAAATGAATTCATATCTTCTACTTCATGCATTTGGATTTGGGCACAAGTTCAATGGTGTTATTCAACATGTGCGCCCTTAGCACAAGAAACTCATATATGCACCCCATCTTTGTCTCCTCTGTCCATTGCTTAAACAAACTACGGGCTGCTTGGTTTAAACCTTGATCTTTCAAATTACAATCTACCGTCCGAAAGAACTTGCATGAACGTGGAAGGAATTATGGATTGAAAACCTTTCATGGGAAAGGATCCTACTAGTTTTTCAATCAAAGGATTGGTCTAATTTACATTTATCATTTTCTTTGCTGTAATTTTTGTTCTCACTGGTAACTTAATAATTTTATTTCAATGCAGATTTTAAGAACTATGCGTGCAACTGGGATTGAACCTGATGTGGTTGCATATACAACCGTTATAAAGGTTAATGGTTGTGCCTGATATATATGATTATGTAGATGACTAGATGCTGCATTGTGTCATCTTAAATCACAGTTCCCTAGATATTGACACATGATGCTCTTTTATTAATAGGTTTGCGTGGTACACAAAGATTTGAAGCTAGCATTTGAATTATTTGCTGAAATGAAAGGATACCAGATACAGCCAAATCTGGTGCGAGCCAAATCTAATTTACCAAGTACGAGACTGCTATGAATTGAGAAAAAGAACGAATTCTGGTTAACTCACGCTTTGTTTCTTCTTAAGGTCACATATAATACGCTTTTAAGGGCACGCAACAGATATGGTTCTCTGCAAGAAGTAAAGCAGTGCCTTGCAGTATATCAGGATATGCGAAGAGCAGGGTATGTTAGCACACGTTGAATCAGATGAACATGGTTTTTTTTTTTTTTTTTTTAATGATTCCTGAGCAAAAGAAAACGACAAAGATGTCCTCCGTTCTGCCGTTTTACTACTTACCTGTTTTATCTTGCACAATTCTCCTTGGCCATCCTTGTGGTGTTCATGTGGCTTTTTCAGTATTGTCCTGTTTTGCGTCAATTTTAATACCTTCATTAGATGTGATCTTTACCCTGCTATTTTTTTTATGGGATTTACCCGGGTAATTAAGCTTGTTTATCACAGGTACAACTCCAATGATTATTATCTCAAGCAATTAATTGAGGAGTGGTGTGAAGGAGTAGTACAAGGCAACAATCAGAACCAGGAAGAGTTCAATTCCTGGAACAAGAAAGACACAAAGAGACCACAAAGTTTACTGCTTGAGAAAGTTGCTGAACACTTGGAGAAGCATATTGCTGTAACCTTAACGGTCGACGTTCAAGGGCTTACAAAGGTATGTAATTAGAATCGGTCGGTGAGCTTTAAAAGCATTGTTAGAAGCCGAGCAAGACTTTGAGATATTTGTTTGAAGCTTGACTTGGCTTAACGTTTTACTTGTAATGTTCTATTATGCTTTGCACAAAGATGACAGTTTTCTATGTCGTCAAAGTTTCTGAAGCAATTCACTAACAGGTTGAAGCTCGGATTGTTGTTCTTGCGGTCCTCCGAATGGTCAAAGAGAATTATTCTATGGGTATGAATGGATTCTTACACAAGGCCTTGCATTAACACTTTCTGCCATTGATAATTTTAAATGTAAAATAGAACTCTGGTGAGAATGTTACAAGAGAGAGAAACTAGCACCTAAAACCGAACTTCTGGAGTGGTTTTTGCATATTTCCCGTCTCCATCTTTCATCATGTAACTTTCATGTGGTTGTTGCATATTTATCTTTCACCCAGTTGACAATGAAGTTAAAATAATTTGTGATTACAGGATATTTGTTAAAAGACGACATGTTTATCATCATAGGAGCCAGTAAGCTTGACGTGGTTCTAGACGAACAAGAACTAGAGGTGAAAGATGCAATAGCTAAACTACTGAAGGATGAATTGGGGCTTGAGATTCTCTCAACAGGACTAAAAATCGCACCAAATAGACAAGCGGACTCAGATAGATTAGGAACAAATGATTTTTCCAGGGAGATAAAATATTCCACGAGAAGACCTGTAATTATACAGAGATTAAAGGTCTCAAAGGAATCATTGCAGCATTGGTTACAGAGAAAAAATTACCTTAGAAAGTTAGTTATCGAACATAATTGAAAATTTTGTAAAAGATGCATGTGCTAGCCTTTTTTTCTTTTTTATATATTTTAGTCATTACTGCACCAAATTGAAGTGTAACCATACCATTCATACGCCATTTATAGAACATTCCTATTGTAAATTGCAGCATAAAAATGAATAAAAAGTTATCAATTCGTCTCATTGATTAACATACTCTCTTAGAGCTTTTCTAACTTATTCTTTTCTTTTTTCTTACCTTAATATGGTTGCAAGAAATGGTGTGCACAAACTGATCCATTCTTGGTTGTTATGAAATTTTCAACTCGACATATCAACTATTTATGAATTTAAAATTAACGTCTGCAAACTATTACCGTTCAATGTGCGTGCCCCACATGTCTAAAAATGATATAAACACTTAAAATTGTTGTGATGAAAAATGAAAAATACATCAGCAGAACAGCATTGTTTCAAGTTTCAACTATTATCCAGTCATTACACGACTCCATTACAGAAAAGTATTTACAAGTGAAAAGTCGCAGCCCTCGCTAATCCAGTCGTTTAAATAGTACTATCTAACGGAATTCCAGAACAGATAAGAAATAAAAACTCATCTCTTCGTCCCATTGTTTCAACATGGTCTTCTTGGAGCTTTACCCACTAATCAATTCTTTTCTTATCCACTGTTTTGTTTGCAAAAGACGATGTGCAGTGCCAGATTCAGTATTGAAAGTTAGAATATTTGTAAATGCAGCTTAGAAACACTTTAGCGACCTGACATTTTCTGCAAATGATTATGATTTGATGAGACTTGAGAGTGCAACAGTAATCCTAGAGTGATGTAAACACTGAGCATTAGCAACACAAACAGACTAAACTCGAATGTTATTATTATTTTATGAATTGGAAAATACATTAACAGGAAAAAGAGTTTTGGCATCAGTTAAATGAACCAGTCCTTAAATGACTTACCAAGTACAGGTGAAAAATCCACAGCTCTCAAAGCCAATCTTGCTGCTGCAACTTCAATGGCAGATAGACCTCAGACAAGTACTGGAACCCAAAAGAGCTCAGCGCCTGAATTTCTGCCTTCTGCTTGGTCTTCACCATCAAGGTCAGCTCCTCAACCCACCCTGGATTCTTCTTCACAAAATCCTCCTCCAACAAATCCTTCCCAGTCTTAATATCCTGCTCTGTCATCGGCAGCCTGCACTGCTCCGGTATCTTATACTTGTCCAAATCGCTCGGCCTGATCCCTAACCATTTGATATCCGGTGTGGTCAAATTTGCACTGTCATACGACATGTTCTTCGATCCACACCCGTAAACCGACAAGATCTTCAGTCCGTACGGATCGCTATCCACAAGAGCAAGCACCGGGAGCTTGAGCTCCATCTTCATCTTCCTGAGGAACAGCCTTGTTGCCACATCCGGCTGTCCCTTTGCCGTCACGATTATGCAAGGAAACCGATTGTAGAACCTGTCCTCAGCCAACCTAATGTAAGCAGCATCTTTTTCAACCAACAGAATGAACAACGCATCACTCTGCATATCCCCAACCCGATCAATATTTGGCGGGATCGCCTTCCCACCCATTCCCATCTTAGTACAATCAATCATATCACCATTATCACTGAAAATCAAACGCCCCACAACCACACCTTTCTCAGCAGCAATAACATTGAGGCTTGATCGAGTACAACCAAGCATACAGGAGACATCGTCCAGAACAGAATCAGACTGCGTCTGGTCCTGGAAGCAAACAAAGATAAAAATCTCAGTGTTTCTCAAATTTTTACTACTCTACATTTACAGACATTTCAGCAACATTGTCACAATTTTTTTTATTAATTATAGATTATAGATATTTCAGTCTCAAAATTATGCCGTTATGATCATTCTATGAAAAAGAATTTCCAAAAATAAATTTAAATTTAGCAAATATAGACAGAATCTATTAAAAATACCGAGAAATTTCAATGATATATATTGAAACTATCAGCAAAATTTTACAGATATTTCCTTATTTTATAGATTTTTTTATGGATAATTTACAGATATTTCATTCTCTTAAAAACACATTACTATGATCATTTTACGAAAATATTTCCAGAAAAAAAATATAAATATAAGAACATTTTAACAAATAAAAAAGTACAGAGAAATTTCAGCGATATGCATATATATATGTATATATCGGAGAATTTACCTGAAAGAGCTTGACGTCGGTGTAGAAGAGATCACGCTTAGTGACATGGATACTCTTGAGGCAGAGCTGGTGGACAAGCTGGAGGATCCTAGTAGTAATGGCGGTCTTCCGTACAGTGGAGATGTTGGCATAAGGTCGGACGGAGGACTTGTCTTTAAGGACGATCCGGTCGAGCTCGGGGACGTAGAGCTGGTTGGCGGCGGAGCGGGAGGGGACGGAGAAGGAGAAGCCTTCGCCGGCGAGGATGGATTGGGCAATGGCGAGGACAAGGGACTCAATCGAGGACTGGATGGAGGCCAGCGAGAGGTCGGTGACCTCGCGGCAGGTGTCGGCGAGGGCGAGGTCGGTTAGGGTTAGGGTTTTGGAGGAGGAGGAAGAGGAGGAGCGGAGAGAGGCGGTGAGGTTTTCGAGGGTTTTGATTATGGCGGCGTCGGGTTTCAGGCTTTTCTTGAAGGGGAGATGGGCGTCGCCGTCGTCGTCGTCGCTCGGTTCCTGCCGGCGGCGTTTTCTCTTGTCTGCCATCAGAGGAGAGAGAGATGGCGATGAGGAGTAAAGGCGGGAAAAAAAATAAGAGGGAAGGAGGAGTCTCTGTTTATCGGGAAGAAGAAAAACACAAGTTTAGTTTAGGTTTTTTGTTTTTTTGGGTAATTTCACCTTCAACCCCTAAAAAATTATTTTTGTCTCGCTTTTGACCTTTAAACTTTTAACTCTTACAATAATACTCGAGCTTAGCTTTTTTTTTTTTTAATAAGGAGCTTAGTGGGTATTTGGAAAGATAATGGGAACCACTTTTACTGTAGCACGTGAGAGTTTTACACTGTAGCAATTTTTTTTATTGTTACTGTAATATGTGAGAACTTTTTACTGTTCATAATTGAGTTTGTGGTGAGAACTAAGTGATTCCTACTACCGCCAAACACCCTTTTAGCTATTTAGCTATTGTTATACTTATGATATCTTCGTAACCAAAACATTTAAAATTTAACAGATTTTGACATATATGACGCACTTAGTGCGTCCTTTTTAAAATTTGTTTCTTTTTTATTTCATTTTGTACAATTTGTCCCTTTTCAATATTTTTATTATAAAGTATCATTGATACAACATACGAAAAGCTTGGATATTGTTAACATGCTAGTTGAAAGTCTAGGATCAAAGTAGAACAACTAATATTTTTTGGGTCCAAAAGTAAAAATATTTTTTTAATAGTCAAAACTGTAGATATTTTGTTTCAAAAAATGTTCATCTTTTTTATTTATGTATATTTTAAGGTAAATTATTGATCTCTTAAAGTAGATACTTAATCAGGTAAATTGTCATTTAATTAAGACCAATTTACACTTAGTAAATTAGGTTAAGGACCCAAGATTTAGAAAATAAATTTCTAGACATTCATCATAATTTTCTTGTCCACCAATAAAATTATATAAACTCAGAGTAACCAGTTTCAAAATATAAGAAGAGTGAATTTACCAATGGAAATCTTTATTGACATTAATGGCTTGTTTGCATTTAAGAAGCAACTTCCCATTCTTATTCTCTACACTTATTACTTGTTGGCTAGTCAATAAGAAAACAGAAGGGAAACAAAGTAACAGTTCAGTATTATGCTACATTTTAATTTACATTGTTCTACTTTTATAAATAACTATATACTATTTTTTACTACAAGTTAACTTTGGGGTTCTCTAAGGCGTCATAAACAGGCAGGCTTGGAGCCCAAGAAGAGCACAAGAAAGAATTCCATGCACAACTTTCCCCTTTGCCAAAAACATAGAGGTTGAAGAGATGCCTCTTCTCTTTTCTTTCATGAGCAACATGCTTTCAAAATGTCTTCTATCTCAGGATCATCTCCTGCTTCTTTGTCCTACTCAAATTAATTTATAAAAAAAAGGGCCCATCATAAAAGCAACCACAAAAGAAGAAAGATCACTTTTCATGCTAAGTGTCCTTCGAAGTGGTTGCAAGCAGGCGCGGAGCCAAAAAAATTAATGAGGAGGAACGGAGGTGTGATTGAACTAATAAGATGAGAGATAAAATTGATTTTAGAGGGACAAAATACAATTTTAGGAGGCAGAATGTAATTTTTATAAAATTTTGTATATAAAATTACAAAGAAAAAAAAAGTTTAGGGGACAGCCACCCACTTTTATCCCTATGTGGCTTTGCCCCTAATTGCAAGAATAGTTTAATAGTAAATCTACACCTCAAGAGTTCCCAAGGAAAAAACAAAATCCTAAGGACTGTCATAAATAAAGAGTCCGAATCTTGAAAATTCTACTTTAAGAAAAGCTTATCATGGTGGGGCTATCACTAACCTTGTGAATCTACGAGATGTTGGTTTTTCCAGGACCTGCGACTATAATTCCACCTTGTTGCCTGAGACAACCAGTATCACATCTTTAACTAAAACGTTGAACTTAAAATTAAGGGTAAAGATTATGCATGAGATGAGAGAAAACATGATACAATGTCTACAATGTACACTGGGCAATGCAAAATATTTACAAAATTTGAAGTCGAGTCTCAAAGTAACAAGGCATGGTTTTATGTTGGAGGCTAAGTTTCGGATATGACAAGTTAAAAAAGATCAAACACATCAAGGACAAAATAGCAATTCTGGTCCAAATCAATACCGTTTCGCTCCAATACAATTACAAATTTTGGTCAATTCAAGGTCCCAATTGACTAGCTTTATATTCTTTGTTTGAGCAATGTCAGAACTCCTCTTTAACATCTCTATCTGCTATGAAACTGGTTTTTCAATATAGTGCAGTAATAACACGTAAAAAAGACGTCAAAATCTAACTTTCACGAGGCGGAAACTTATAAATCGACGGTAATTGAGACATAGAAAATACTCGGAACTTTTAAGGCACATACCATCCGCCTCTATTCACGGTGTCCTTTTGAAATGAAAGCTTCCAGTCTTGTCGATATCCCTCCATGTATAATTGTATTATCTTGAGACCTGCCTAGAATTTGACCAGAGGGACTCGAATCATAAATTCAATAGGCCTTGGAAAATAAAGAACCTCACAAACACCCATCTTTAGCCACCTACTAGGATAGCTCGCAATATTTCTTACATACTTTGGGAGTAAATGTGGTTGTGACTCCGGAAACAAATCTTCGTGCCTCGTATGATGAGTGATTAGGATCCGCATAAACTTCTGAAAACAGGAATGGAAGCTTGTTAGTGTCTGGCCGTTAGAGGGGAGAGATATTTTTAAGACATGCTTCCATACAAAGATAGTTATATTTGTGATAGGCCATTTCAATATTGTCATTTTCGTCATCCATATTATTATCATTTTGGTTCATAGTAAAACGAAAAACACCATATTCATCATGGAACTTTCGTTATAGGGACACAGCGCATCACAACACTTGATCTAACGGGCCTACTTCAATAATGTCTGAAGCTGCATATGAGAAATCAAAACCAATTGCAAATAGCTCGAGTTCTTTCATAAACACACCTCCTTTGAACGTTGTCTGCTAGGAAAATGCCTTTGCCTGGACAGAAAAGAAGTACCTGTGGTTATAACTCATAAGTTATGTCTTTCAGTTAACGACATGAAAAACTATTACAGAGACCGGAAAGGGAGAGGAAAAATGAACGATGATGTAACAGATCCCAACTCACACAAGTTTGTAGTGCTTAGTTAACA
>CAMOHE010044809.1:21406-95441 GCA_946598075.1 Artocarpus hirsutus
AGTTTCGCCCATCATAAAATCTGGAAATTACAAATTAGTATCTACACATATAATATTTATAAAATAACCCATACATTATTTTTAATACCCAATAAAGCCTTTTAACTTTATCTTAATTATATCACTTTAATTTAGGCTTGACTTTAAGATAGCATTAAATAACACATTTAATTACATATGTGTGCCCACATGAAAAATTATTTTCTAACAATGCTTCCATACAAAGATAGTTATATTTGTGATAGGCCATTTCAATATTGTCATTTTCGTCATCCATATTATTATCATTTTGGTTCATAGTAAAACGAAAAACACCATATTCATCATGGAACTTTCGTTATAGGGACACAGCGCATCACAACACTTGATCTAACGGGCCTACTTCAATAATGTCTGAAGCTGCATATGAGAAATCAAAACCAATTGCAAATAGCTCGAGTTCTTTCATAAACACACCTCCTTTGAACGTTGTCTGCTAGGAAAATGCCTTTGCCTGGACAGAAAAGAAGTACCTGTGGTTATAACTCATAAGTTATGTCTTTCAGTTAACGACATGAAAAACTATGACAGAGACCGGAAAGGGAGAGGAAAAATGAACGATGATGTAACAGATCCCAACTCACACAAGTTTGTAGTGCTTAGTTAACAGTCATTAAACTAGTTGAGGTTACAAGGAACTAATAATTTACCTGTTAAAACCTAAATTTTAGGGGAAAGCAGGCTCATGAAATTTTCAATACACACATGAAAAAGGTCACCGATGCACAGATAAAAGGTCTTACCATAAATTCACTCGAACGAGTACAAGAACATCGATGAAAACAGCCTAATCTATATCCATCTATGTCTATATTTATACAAAATACAAAAGAAACGAGTGTGTTTTACTATTCCCCATCTCAAAATGCACTATTCAAAGTTTTCATCGTTTGTGTTTTTGTACAAATAGCTTCTTCTTCTTTCTTTTTTTTTTCCTTGCATAATCCTATTAAAAATGTTGCCAATAAGTCAATATTTTGCTTTTCAAGCATTAGAAAAGAAAGAGAGAGAGAGAGAGAGAACAAGAACAAAGTATGTGCGTCTGACTGAATACCTGATCAATGTTACCAGGTCCAATCAGAACAAGTGCCACCCCTGATGCATCAAATATGTCCTGGCAACATCAAAAGTAAATTAATGTCTTTAGCATTCATTAATTCTTCACAAGCTAAACGAAGTAAATAAATTATTAACCTTCTTGGACGCAAGATAATCAGCACGTTTGCGGCAAAAAACACATCCGAAAACAAACAAACAAACAAACAAACAAATTCATTTAATATTTAACAGCTGTAAGGGCGTAGCCACGTAGTACACTTTTTTTCTTATTATTTTGTATATAAAATTTTATAAAAATGGCATTCCGAGGATAAAAAATTATATTACCCTTCCATTAAAATTATATTTCATCTCTTTAAAATCAATTTCGTCCCTTATTTGATTAGTTCAGTCACATTTTGTCCCCCTCACAAGTAATTACCAAAAGCTTAAATTAGTGAAATGTTAAAAATAAAAAATAAGAATAACAAACCCGAAATGGCGGGCAAATGCAACAACGGCTTTTCTATCTTTCCATAAATCAGAAATGGGAATCTCGTTTCCATTCAAATCAAGCACTTTGGCTGTGTCCAACAAATTTGGAGCATCTTCATTGCCCACTGGAGATTCAATCCCTTTTCATCCAAAGAAAAAACATTACATAAATCATATCTATTTCGAGATTTTTCTCAAGAAAAAGAATTGGGAAATTGAAGAACTTGCCAGGAGAGCCAGAAACTGCAGAGAGTAAGAGGTGGGATTTCCGAGGAGGAGAGAGGCGTAGTCGTAGGTTGTCGTAGTGAGAGGGAGTGAGGGAGAAACTGAGGCTGCCAGGGGTGGTGGAGAGAACACGTGGCGGAGTGGGATTGGTGGTTGGGATGGGTTGTTGGAGAGTGAGACTTTCGGAGAAGAGAGTGGCAGCCATGGCTGTTTTCTCAGTCGTCAGTCCTCCTCGGAGATAGCCTGTGGCACGTTCGTTTAAGGCCTTTTTTGGTGGGAAGAGAACTCACACGTGGCAGTATACGGGGTTCTTAATGGAATTTCCGTGTCTTTTTTTCATTTTTTCCTTTTTTATTTATACTCTTATATATTTATATACGCTTAGTTATCATGTTACATTTACATAATCTACACTTTTAAAAACTGTAATTCTATTAAAAAAAAATTGTCACTTTTACCTTTTATATTACATGTTTAAATTATGTCATGTTTTAAATATAAGTGGCATTTTAAAAAAAATAGCTTGATCAATTCTTAATTTTTTTAAAAAATATATAATTAATTCTTAATCTCTTTTATTTCACGAACCCAACCTTTTAATTTAAGTGTAAAAAGACCACACTTAACAGACAACTGTTTAAAAGGACACTGTTTTAGGTCCATAAGGTGAGGGTATTTTAGTAATTGTAATTTAAAAGGAAGTCATTTTCCTGGGGGGGAAAAAATCCTGTTGGGCCAACCAGAAGCAGCCACATGGCTCATCGGCCCACAATTTATAAAAAAAAAACCTTCTCCAATGTTTGCCTCTTCTTCCCTACCTCTGGTGTGCCCCCTGCTTGCTCCGGCCCCCATCCCTCTGAGGACGAGATTTCCAAATCAATAAGAAAAACTCAAAGAAGAAAAACATGGGAGAAATATGAATGATTTTACACATTCCCTTTTGATATAACAGAAACAGAAATTATAATCAGAAAACAATAAATGATCTTATTACTACAATTTTAACTAATATGTTGGCACTTAGCAGGATAAAAAGATTGAAAGGTAAGAGATGCTTTAAGAAAAACATGGGTGGGTGAAAGCTCGACGTTGACGGAAGAGGGCTGGCGGTGGTTGGACTGAGTTCGTCGCTCCTTCCTCAGTCGCCGCTTCCGAAGGTGGTGCGAGGTGGTGGTCGGCGTGGAGAAGAAGCTGGGCTCGTGAGGTGCGGGCGGTGCGAGGGTCGACACGGCTGGGCTCGCAAGGTTGGGGGGTTGCGATGGTCGGCTTTCCAAGCTTGCGACCCTCGTCATCCTCTCCAGTGAAAAACCAGATCATCTCCCGATGGTGATTCACCCTCTCGCACCAGATCGCGTCCGAAAACTCTCCCTCTACCCCAGATCGCGACGGCGACGTCGCCCACGCCGTCGGTCTCTCCACTCACCCAGATGAACGAAGTTCCGGTGGCTTCAGGCTTTTTTTTTATTTATTTACAAGTTATTTTATGAATATATTAATTATTTTGAGGGTGTATAAAACGAGTTAAAAAACATTTTGAAGGTTAGTTTGGTAATTTCAAGTGAAGAATGATGTTAAACTTTTACCACTGAATCATCCTTTTACAACCTAAATTAAAATGTTACGTTCAGTTAAATAAAAAAAAATTAACCCTAAATTATATTTTTTCAAAAATTTAAGAACCAATCGAATTACTTACTTTCATAAAAATAAGTTTATTTTGACGATGTTTATAGAAATTCCCCTCATTTAAGCACGTGGTAGATAAATTTTTTACTTTTTATTTAGATGTCGTCGTTTTCCAAGGATGTTGTAGTTCTCTTGCATACTGGTTTTTAGTTGCTGTCGTTTATAAGATATCGTCGTTTTTTTTTTTGGAAATTGGCCCATGTTTTAAAGATAACTGTTTCTGTTGATGTCTTCTGGAGATATTTCCTTAGATATTGTCGTTTGAAGATACAATGTCGTTTCTTACGATTACGTCGTCTTTTAACGTTGTCGTTTCCTCAGATATTTTTATTCTATTAGTCCCTTTTTATTCTGTTGACACAAAGGTCGTTTTCCGAACAACCCCCCATTCATTATGACGTTTCCAAGATGCTACTCTTTGCGTAGACATTGTCGTTTCCCATGGTATTGTCGTTTTCTATAAAATGCTGTTGTCTCCACAGATATTGTTGTCATTTCCAGTATATTGTCGCATAAATGATATCGTTCAAAAGAAAAGTTGTGGCACTACTACCATGATATCGTTTTCTTGTGAGAATGCCGTTTGCTAAAACGTTCACGTTTCCATGATATTGTTGCCGCTTTCATAAATGATATCGTTCAAGAGAGAGACAGAGGGAATATTATCATTACAGTGAGGTTATTTATCATTTCAATGCTGACGATCTTAACCAGAAGTATATGAATCATTTACTGTGATAATAGATGAGTCAATTAGGTAAAATATACAGCACAATCTATCTTGGACCACCCAAACTATTGCAGTCAAGAGCTGGTTTTGTGCCACTTGTTGATGTTGCAGCTGAATTTAACTTACTGCTTGGCAATACTTGAGCCAACCAGCTCGGCCAGCTGCAAATTTCAAGTTTTTTTTTTTTTTTTTTTTTTTACTAGTTCGGCAATTCTTTACAAGAATACGACAGTTAAGGTCAATAAACCTCCTCCATTGAGTCAATTGCAACCTAGAATAACAAGCTTTACTAATTCTACACTGATTTTTAATTTAAAAAAAAAAAAACTGTTCTATTATACATTAGATCCTCTTTGAAACGAGAAAATAACAGCATAATAGTGAAAAGTTAGCCGGGCATTCGCCAAAAAAAGAAGTGCCAGATATTTCAAGTAACAACCTTATTGTCAAGGAATAGGAAATTTATTTGCAAAATTGGTAGACCGCACCTTCAATGCGAAGAATGGCATGTTCATCGTTAACAGGTGAAGTATGGTAAACTATGCTGCAGCACATCACTTATGCTCGTAATCATCTATTAAGAACTGGAAGCGACTTTGGCCAAGATCCAGGCAAATCGAGTTCTGATGGTTTCCCTTGATTATGGGAGAATTCCACTACAGGTTGACTGTGGAAGAAGAATTGGAAAGAAAGAGTGTCAGTAATTATAAAATGATCCCTCAAAGCACTAGAGGGATATCTGAAGAAAGACATAGAGTGCACTAACAAAACCCATAAATAGCCCAGAAATTTTTTTGCAATTTTTTGCTCCTTCGCTTGAATAAAAGATGAAATTAAAAGATGAAATTAAACACCAAAGAGAAGTAATTTCATATTTAATTCAAAAGTTCCAATTAATACTCTTCGATTTTGGTCACCGTCGATAGAAATATGTTGGCATACGAACATAGATATAATGCATGGAAAGTTTGAACAAAATGGAAGATTAAAGTAGGCTTTTACTTTTACTTGATCTCAATATTGCAAGCAAATCTAGATTTCTCCAAGTATTCAAGCCTGCAGATCAAGTCCAGAGCAACTAATAACTCATCTATCAATTTAGAACTTATCTACTTGTAGTCTACCTAACAAAATTACGTTCTAAGCACCAATATTTCACCGCTTGCTTTGTTGGTTTAGGCAAACCATCAAGAAAAAAATTCAAAATTCAATATTAACAAAAAAAGAATCATCGAACATTGTACATATTTATCATGATGGGAGACAAGAGCTCCATATATCCAACACCTACTTGACACAACAAAAATGAAAACCAGATGAACCAATTGCCCAGGTTGCTTCAATTCCAAACTCAATCAACCAATACAACATATTTTAGCTCCTTTAACGGACAATGGCTTCTGAGGTAGGCTCTTATACTAACAAGAAATACATATACAGGCACACTGAATACCTTAGTCCATCTCTGTCACTGTATCTAGGAAGAACACTAAAGCAGCTAACTTCCTTCTAAATATACCAAAAAGGAGCCAACTTTATTCTAAACATAACTCACAAAAATCATTAATAATTAGAAAAAAAGAAAAGAAATTCCATTTGTCATGACAAATACCACGTCTTATCCATAAAAGAACCTACTTTTGAACACAACAACCAGTACAAGTTAAGCTCAGAAATCAACAAGTGAACTTAAAAAGAAAAGGGCAAGCCCAAAATTCTTATTAAATTTCCTTCGTCTACATGATTTGAAAGGATCATTAGTCACAAAAATCCATCAAAAGGCTAAAAATTTTACTCTAAACGTAACTTAAAAGGATCATTAGTATAAAAATCCATTCTTCATAACAAAAAATCCATTAAAGCTAAAAGTTCACTCTAAACATAACTTGAAAGGATCATGAGTCACAAAAATCCATTCTTCATGAAAAAAATCCGTTAAAAGGCTAAAATTTCACTCTAAACATAACTTAAACAGATTATTAGTCAAAAAAATACATTCGTCACCAAAAATTTCACTTCTTTTGCATCAAAGAATCAAACTTTACTCATCAATTCTACAGAACATTAATAAGCCATCTTAATTAAAAAAAAGTTAATTATATTACATTAAATTGAAAAAAAAATCTGAAAACCCCTAACCTTGTTCAGAAGCCTCAACTAGAAGGAGTTCGATCGGCAATAAATCGAGTCCGCATGTGCATCTTCGACGCCGCCACCGCGATCGCCTTCCTGGCCAAGCTCTCCGCCACGCCGCCGACCTCGTAAAGCACTCTTCCCGGCTTCACGACGGCGACCATGTACTCGACACCTCCTTTACCTCGTCCCATACGAACTCCGGCTGGTTTTCCGGTGATCGGCTTGTCGGGATAGACCCTGACCCAGAGCTTCCCTCCGGTTCGGGCGATTCGAGTGATAGCTCTCCGGCCGGCCTCGATCTGCCTGGCGGTGATCCAGGCCGGCTCTAGGGCTTGGAGACCGAAGGAGCCGAAGGAGATTCTGTCGCCTTTGTGGCAGATGCCATGGATTCTTCCCTTGTGGTGCTTGGGGTAGCCCATCTGGTTGCTTGGCTTTGAGGCGAAGGAGCGAGTGAAGGAAGAGAAGGCGGTGGTGGTGGGGTGGAGTAGGCGAGTTAGGGCCGCCATTGGAGAGGGAGAGATGGAGCTCGGGAGGAAATGTGGGAATGCGGGCGACTGATTGAGTTGGAGCGACTGACCTAAAAGTTTAATGAAAAACGACAATAAGAGACGAGAAAACGTGGACGTAGGAAAACGACCCTGGAGAAATAAACGACACCATTTCTTCCAGGGAAAAAAAACGACAACATTTATCAAGCGAGCGTTGGAAGCTGAACTTGGGGGCATAAAAACGGCAATTAAAGAAACAAACGACAACAGGGAAAAAGAGGACTCAAACTGCATTGGAGACGGTCTAAAGAGAGTGAAAAAGCGAAGAAATTTTTTTGAACAAATCCATCAAAGGAGATGTGAAGTTGCTGCGCTGTTTGATAACTTACATGTTATGCCACATTTTTTAAAAAATTTGTTTATTTATATCATATTTAAAAAAATTATGTCACATAATCACTGATATAATATGTTTAACTTATATCCTATTTAAACATTTGTAATATTTATAAAAAAAATTCTAAAAAATGGCTTGTAGCTATAGATTTGTCGCGCTAAACTTCCCACTACGAGCAATGTTCAAATCTTTCCTAATTTAGTGGAGAAGCTGGGCTATGCTTGCAACTAATCACGACCTATACGGCGATGTTCTCTGGCATGTGTCGTTCTGGTCTAGCCAGCAGCGATTGAGTGGATTGTGGCATTGACAACAATTGTCATGTGGGAGGGAGGGGTTGCAAGGTAGTGGGGTTTTTCGTACTAGAGGGACTAGTTGTCATGCGGGACCCGGGGGTTGAGGATGGTGGGTTTCACCGAAGAGGAAGGGGATGGGAGTTTCGGAGGTGATCTTGTAAGCTCTAGTTTTGGTCATTTGGGTATGAGGGGTGAGTTCAATGGGTATGGGTAAAAATACCATTATATCCTTAAAAAATGGCCACGTGATGCGTACATGCTTGATTCCATTATGTTTTGAGTCTAAGGGAGTGCTAGCAACACTCTGTTTTACACTCTCTCTAATCATCGTCTGATATGATTATAAATTATTATATAAATAGAAAATAAGGTAGTGGAGTCTACGTGTTAGATCGTGAACAGAAACAGCATAAAAGAGAGTGAGAAAAAGAGTAATTTAGCACTTCTTTTGAGTTTAATTTGACGGAAGTATATTAATTGTAAAGGGTTTAAGAGCTTGGGGATTAATTTGTCAAAATTAAAAAGAGTAATCCAAGTATCACCTAATAAAAATTTAAAGGAGCACAGATGCAAATTACTCAAGAAAAAGAAAAGAAAAAATAGTTCCTTGTATCAAAATGATAAATTCGTAACAATTGTGAAAGAAATACCTTGTAGTTAGGTTTTACTTTTTTGGAAAGAGTTGAAACACGTTGAAAAAGATAAGATAGTAAATAACAAAAAAATGTCATCCCAACATTTATCTTTATTTATTTGAAAAAGATTCATGACCATTAATAGTGGATCAATATCACGGATTAATGGTCAATATAGTGGATCAATATCATGCAACCCTCGGATCAATTACACTCTGCAAACTTCAATGATTCCCATGTTTAAAAAAGACTCAGATAATCCAAGCTTAATATATCTTATTTCAATAGTAACTATTTTATAGTTTAGGTAGCTAAGTAGTACACCCAACCACAAAAGAGTCTTCCAATCTGCCATTTGCTTTAGGTGTGGGTCCAAATATGAAACTGTTATGCACACTCTCTGGGCTTGTGACAATATTGTTGATGTTGGTACTCTTTCTGGTATGAATTTCATCCATCTTTGCAGGGTTCTAATGGAAAAATATACCCATGAGTCTCCTTTGTGTTTCTTTTTTGGTGTGTCTGGAATGATAGGAACCTTAGATTCCATGGGAGTAGCAGGAGAGATGGCTTTAGCTTGGCCGCTCATGGCTCAAGTTATTTGGAAGAATTCATTAACTGCCAGGTGATTCATGTCCAACCGATCGTCCCATTGTCTCCTGCCTTGGCTTCTTGGATCCCCCCACTCCGGATGTTGTCAAACTGAAAGTGGATGCTTCTGCTAAAGAGGGTTCAGATGGGGTGGGTGTTGGCTGCTTTCCCATTCAAAATTTGCTGGCCTCTTTTAGCGCAGTTATAGTCTATTAGAGCTGGCTTAGCCTTTACTGCTGATCACGGTTTAAGGAAAGTCGTGGTGGAGTCAGATGCCAATGCTGCAGTAGCAAATATAACCAATCCTGCCTCTTTGGCGTCTTTTGGCCCAATCATAGAGGATATTCTTAGCTTGGCTCAAACAGTTGATTGTTTTTCCTTTAATTTTTGTTCCTAGACATTGCAAGTCTGTGGCGCGTTGTTTAGCTAAAAGAGGTTTGTTATGTTCCTCTTTGGGTTATTGGCAGTATGCCGTTCCTATTTGTATCGCTTTTGAGGATAAGGGTGATTTGCTTTGACCTCCTCTCTTGAAAAAAAAAAAAAAAAAAAGAAAAGAAAAAGAAAAAAAGAGTGCACCCAACAGTCAATTCAAAGTACAAAACACTCATATTATGCTACACAGAAGTCTGTGAAGCATAATGCTTAAGAGCAAGTTAGCGGCCTTTAAATGAACGGAATACAAGTTAGGAAAGCATCCACAAGAAAGAAAGATTAATATTCACTTTAGTTGAAAACGTCGCCAAACAGCCACTAGATAATTTGGCACATTCGTTCAATTTGTGTACCGACTTATGAGTTGTTATATTTATTGGCAGGTGTTTAAAAAATTGTCATTTTAATATGTTACACTACCAATATATTAATGACATCTCAAAAGTTAAGATTGGAGTTGGTATCCTAGTATTACTCTATAAATAGCTAGCGTAAGTAACTATGAAACTACCCAACAAGGCAGGTCGCGGCAACCTCTAGCTACAGTGTCCTTTGAAAATGATTCCAATGAATGCTCTCGTTCTTGCGAATATCCTCCCAGGTATAACTATTCTTGAGACCTGTCTAGAGAGAGCATCAAAGCAACTCAAATAAGAAATTTGACGAGCCTTGAAATAAATTAAAAGAAAAAGGCTAATGAGCTTCACGAACACCCATCCCTATTCACCAAATTTCGGTGTGAATGTTGTTGCGACCCCATAAACATATCTTAATGTGGTTCTGACTAGGATTTATCTGTCTGGACTCTGGATTTATGCAAAAAGAAAGGAAATAAATGATTCCTTTTTTTCTTTTCCCATGCTTGTTTTCTAAAAGTGCCAAACACATGATCCCATCAGTGCAGAGCTAAAAGCCCCGAGAGCCAAAAACTGCATTGGCTATGTCATGATTCCGAAAGAAGGAATAGCTGAGGTTGCAATTTGTGGAGATAGTTGGCAAAAAATACGAGGCAAGGCAAACAAGACCCTCAATTATAATGGGTTGGAGTCAAGAGTGTCGGAGAAGAGGCAATCATGCCTTCGCAGCGTCATGGCTGATGCTGGCATGTTGTTGGTTGCTTGTTGAGAGCTGACCCTCCAAGTTGCAGCATGTTAAAGACGTTGAGACGGTTGGGGGCAATTCCTTTCTTGGCTTATGCGCAGTGTTATTAGGACACCAATATTGCAGGGCATTACAACTCGCAACAGATGCCACAAGAAAGATGTTTTCAAAACGTGTACATAAGAGACATGTTCCCAACATGATGTGCAATACAAAGGCCATTGAGCAAAATGTACGGTATACGCATACATTCAACGTGTCTTGTGTTATACTGCAGATCCTACAACCCGTATGTCGCCTGCCATGTATAAAATGCACGTTCTATATAATCCGTGTCGTTTGAAGCATCAAAAATCATGTCTTTTTTCAAACAATCATGACATTTGGCAAATTAAGCTTCTTCCGGATTAGTTCAGCAATTTTCATCCTTGCATTATAATCGAGTGCTTTTAGTATAGTAATTCTTTTTCAGCAAGGATGAAGATCTACTACTAATGATGAATATTGTCTGCAACTTGCTCTAATTATTATCTTTTATCTGTGCATGTGCGATGCGGAATGCTTATAATAAAAAGCAACACGATTCATCACGTACAAAATGTCCCTCTAAAATTCTAAACCACGTTCCTTTCCACTGTGATAAGTATCCTCTTTTATGCTGACAATATGGTTTTGAAGCATGCAAATTTTGATATACAGCACAATCTATCTTGCACCACTTAAACTAATGCAGTCAAGAGCAGGTTTTGTGCCCCATTTAATTAATGTTGCAGCTGAATTAACTTACCGCCTGGCAACACTTGAGCCAACCAGCTCGGCCAGCTTTACTAGCTCAACAAACCTTCACAGAAATACAACATTAATCTCAGATTATTCAAGTTCAAACGGCCACCTTATTTGAACCTAATTTTCATCACAAAATTGTCTCTTCAATTATGCCCCTACCAAAAAAAAAAATAATACTATAACTCTCTCTCTCTCTCTCATATTACAATAATATTCGAATCCTCTTTGAAATGACAAAATGACAAAACAAAAACCGAAGAGTCAGCTCGGCATCTGCTGAAAAAAATTTCCAGAGATTTCAAATAATTTATTCTCAAGGGAAAAGAAGGTTTCTTTGCTAGCATGCACCTAAAACATGCAAAGAATGGCATGTTGACCAATGACCGCTAAATAGGGGCGGTATAATAATTTATGCTGCAGCATACCGCTTGTCCTCATGATCATCAAGATTAAGAACTTGAAGCAACTTTGGCCATGATTCAGGAATTCCCCCAGGCAAATCAAATTCCAATAACTTCCCTCTACTACGGTAGAATTCCTCAACAGGTTGACTCTGGAAGAACGGTAGGAAAACAAACACGTCAATAAGTATGACATGACCATTTGTAAAAGTTCCAAGATGAATAATTAAAAGAAAACCAGACTGAGTACACAAAACAATACGTTCAAATGTCCAATATCAGAACATATAAATGTAAGTGCTTTTTACTTCACATTGTCACGTGATGTTCAAGTTCCCCCTTGCTAGAAAGAGTGGTAAGAGAATGAAGCAATACCTTTTCATGGTATACTCTGAGACGTTCTCTTACAACTTCTTCAGTATCATCTGATCTGGTAATCAGCTTTGACATACAATCTGGAGGGGGAAGGAGTGGATCCATACTCATTCCAGGTCTACCATCCTCGCCCTTGACATTAATGGATGCCACATTAAATCCTTTCCCACACTGACCACAAATTCTTCTACCAAGGCATTTTTCAAGCAATACATCTTCCCGAAGCTTCAAATTTAACACCATGTCAATGTCGATGACCTCGCCTAGTATTTCCTGAAGAACAATTAAGCCAAAACATTTAGCAACTATTTATGGTTTCAGTAGGATTCTTAACACGTTAAGAATGCTATTTAATTTGGAGAAGAAATGTAACAACAGGGAATATAAAATTATCCATTTTATCAGATGTGTCTTATAAATAATAGTTGAAAAGAATGGACTACTAAAGTTAACTAGTACATACAAAATGCTTTAAGCACCAACATCTTACCGCTTGTCTTATTGTTCGAGGGAAACCATCAAGAATAAACCCAGATTCACCTTTAGCTTCCCCGGCCTCCAGCCTCTTCGACAACAAGCTTATTATTATTTCATCTGAAACCAATTTTCCCTGGTTAACAATTTCAGACAGCTGCAACAAAAACCCGAAAAGATCAATAATTACATTAAAGAAATCTCAAACATAATCCTAACAAAAGCCTGAAACATAATGGGTTCTACATCAGCTCCATATATTCCAATTTCCATACCAGCTTGACGTAACAAATATTAAACAAAAGCCCATTGCCCACGTAGCTTCCAAGCTCATAGAATGTGTTTTTAGCTCAAACTTGCTTGTTCAAAAGACAAGTCCATAAAGTGACTTGAGCTCGGATCTTTTAGACTTTTAGTAATTAGACAGACATATAAACGCAGATTAAATTAGTTGAAGAACAATTAATGGCTAGTTTGGTTCATAGATTTGGACATAAAATTTTAACAGAAATTTATATTTATGTGGGAGAAGATATTCTAGCAAAAAGGTTTAAATTGTGATTTGAACAACGGAACAAACAGGCCATGTTAAAGCACCTACCATTATTCAAAAAGGTTATTTTCCCAAAAATAAAAAAATGTGTTGTCTCTTTGTCCTAGTCAATATAAATCCATTCTTCATGAGGAATACACTTTCTTATCAATAAAAAGTCAACTTCAGTTCTCACAACCAATTCAACACGAAAACCAATCCCCGTAAAGCTTTGAAATTAAGCAAAAGCAAAGCACATAATATTGCCATTTCCCAAACGACTTTAAAACAGCTAAATCGATAGCCTTTGTCCAAAATGATTGGATATAACTCCTTGTTTACCAAAAAAGCTTAAAACTTCACTACAAAAATCATGCAAAAGCGCCAAAAGAAAACTCAAGATCTAACTATCTACGCTTAATTGATTAAAAAGAAAGGAAATCCGATGAAGACAGACAAATTGATTATCTTTATCAACAAGATTTATATAAAACCTAAACCCTGAATCAAATCGAAAGATCTGAGCTAAATTGATTGAACTGAAAAAGAAAATTCGACGAAGAAAAAGGCCGACCTGTTGAGAGAGGGGACCGGAGGAGGCGAGCTCTTCGCGTACAAGATCACCGGTGGCGATGTGAGGGACGCCGAGGAGGTTGGAGAGCCGGCTGGCGTAGGTGCCTTTTCCAACGCCGGGGCAGCCGAGGAAGACCCACTGGACGTTCCTGTCCTTGGGATCTCTGCGTGGGAGGTTCGGCTTGAGAGCGAATAGCGGCGGCGGAGAAGAGAAGGAAGAAGAAGAAGAAGAATAAGACGGGGCGTTGGGCTCCGACGCCATGGCCGAGAAGAAGGACCTGGAGATGTAGGCCATGGAGGAAGAGAAGGCAGAGGAGGAAGGTTTGGAGAGGCGGATTAGGGCCGCCATTGGAGGGGGAGCTCCGAATGTCGAGGAAGACTAACTGAGGAAGAAACGGGGGCGTTGAGTTTGATGCGTGTGAGAGACACAGAGAGGATGATTTGGTTAAGAACCGGCCATTAAACCTAAGGAATATTCTTCGCGGCTTTCTTTGTTGGGAAAAAACGACAACGAAAATATTTTATTTGGAAATCGGAATTGAAGGATACTAAAACGACGACTAAACATTTTTTCTAAAAACGACAAGCCGTGTAGTGGAAAAACGACATCGAAAGAGTGAAAATAAATTCAAGTTTATTGTCGTCGTTATAGTTGCAATGTCGCTCTTTCTTTCCTGCCTTGTTGTTTTTCGCTTGCCGACGTTTATATATTAATTCTATTTTCTTCATTAATGGACAATGCAAATGGATATGACTGGCTTCTTTCTAATCAATATTGTGGAAATGGTTAGGCTCAAATATATATATATATATATATATATATGAAATTATGCTTGAACAAAAAAGTTTAGGCTCTTTTAATATGAACTTTGTATTGCGTGTGAATTTCCATTTGAAAAGTTATCAAGCATAGGATCTTTTCCTTGAAATTTGTTTTTGATAGAACCGTCGTAATAAAATTTGTTAAGTTTTTCTTTTTCTTTTTTTCAGAATTAAAAGTAGTTAAGTTAGTTTATCATCTTTGCTCCTCGTTAGAATCTTCATGTTAAATTTCACATTAAGCGTACGTTTGGCACGCCGTATTAACATTCTATATTATATTATTTAAAAATAATACAATATTTGATAACATCCATGTATTGCATTATTTAATACGAAATCAAAAATTAATACAATATAAGTTATGATATCAAATACAATCAAAAATCTCAGTATTAAACCGTATTATATAATTTAAACCAAAAGTTTATATTAATAAACCAATCAAATATTTAGAAGATATTAAAATTTGACATAGAAGTTGAAGTTTTAGAATAAGATTCAAGACCAGAGTCTAGGGTTAGGATTTGAGACTAACGTTGGGATTTAGAATCGAGGTCGGGATCGAGATTTAGGACAAGGGTTGGGGTCGAGATTTGTGACTTATATCAGGGTCAAGGCTAGGATTTGGGGCCATGGTCGGGGTTAGGGTCAGGATTTTGAATCAAGATTGGGGTTAAGATTGGGGAATAAGGTTGGGTCGAAATTCGAAACTAGTGTCAGGGTCGAGATTCGCAGTTGGGTCAAGTTAGGATTCTGGGTCAAGATTCAGGACTTGGGTCGAGGTCGAGTTTCGGGGTCGAAATTGGGGACTAGAGTTGGAGTTGATATTCAGGATCGGGATTAGGGTTGGGAGGATAGGGCAGGATTCAAGGCCAGGATGGTTGGGGTAGAAGTCGAAATTTAAGACTAGGGGTCATAGTTAGGATTCAAGGGTCGGTGTCAGGATTTTGGGTCAAAATTTGGGACCAAAGTCGGAGTTGGGATCAGGATTAGGGGCCAAAGTCAAGATCAGGATTTGGGATCAAGGTTGGGATTCGATGCCGAGATTTAGGACTAGGGTTAGGGTCAAAGTTGAAATTCGAGACCAGGGTCGCGGTCGGGATTTGGGGTCAGTGTCGAATTCTAGGTTGGGATTTGAGTATAGGGTCTAGATTTGAGACCGAAGTCGGGATCAGGATTCGTGGTCAGGGTTGAAATTTGGAATCAGGCTTGGGGTCAGGATCCGAGACTAAAGTCAAGATTCAGGGCTTAGGTAAGGGTCAAGATTTTGGACCAGGATTGAAGTCAGGGTAAGGATTAGGGGCTGAGGTCGGGTAAGGGTCGGGTTCCCAAAATCTGGACCCCAAACTAGACCCAGTCCTAAATCCCGACCTCAAGTATGGCGTCCAGCCCAAGCGTACTCTCTCAAGCCTCCATAGGACCCACCTTGCGGGGCCCCCGGACTTACGGCCCTTATTGGTAGACCATTTCCGTGTCGCCCACTCATCCGTACTGTCCCCTCTGGGGCCCTCTGGCCCCTCAGGGTTTTTCTTTCGCTTCCTTTAGGTTCGAACCTCAAACCTCCCTTAAGAGGTTCTTATTTCCTTCTCGAGTACCAATTGAATAAGAACCTCTTAAGGGAGGTTTGAGGTTCGAACCTGAGGGACGCGAAAGAAAAACCCTGAGGGGTCAGAGGGCCCCAGAGGGGACAGTACGGATGAGTAGGCAACACGGAAATGGTCTACCAATAAGAGCCATAAGTCTGAGGGCCCCACAAGGTAGGTCATATGGAGGCTTGAGGGAGTACGCCCAGACCGGACACCACATCAAGTTTGGATCCTGACCCCGATCTTGATTTTGATCCCAACCACGACCCTAAATCCTGACCCAAACACCAGTCCCAAATCCTGACCCCGAGCTTGGTCCCAAATCCCTACCCCTACCTCGACCCTAACACCAGACTCGAATCCCTATCTCAACCCTAACCCTGATCTCAAATCTTGACCTTAACACTAGTCCAAAATCTCAACCTCGACATTGGTCCCAAATCCTGTCCTTGGCCCCAACCTCGACCCTGGTCCCGAATCCCTACCCCGACCCCAGCCCAATCTTGACCCTAACAACAGTCCTGATCCTAATAGCGGTCTCGACCCTGACACTGGTCTTAAATCCTAACCCACTACCTTGGCCCTGAATCCTGATCCCAACCTTGGTTTCGAACCTTGAATCCCAACCCTAACCATGGTCCTAAATCACGAATCCTGACTATGACATCGGTCTCAAATCCTAACCCTGATCTTGAATCCTGACTTCGATCCCAAACCCTGTCCCCATCTCTAGCTTAGAACCTCGACCCTAACCTTGGCCCCAAATTCACACCTCGACCCTGGTCCTGAATCCATCCCTATCCTTGACCTCGGCCTCGAATCTCGATCTCGACTTTAATCTCGATTATGTCCCCAACCTCGACTCCAAATCCCGACCTCAACCTCAATCCCAAATCTTAACCCCGACTTCGGTCTCAAATTTCAACCCCAATCTCGGTCTCAAATCACGATCCTGATCTTCAATCTGAATGATGACCACAAAACCCTGACTCAAATTTACTATATTTAAAGTTTAAATACTAATACAATACAATATAATGGTAAATAAATATTGTGGAGTGTAATACAACATGTTAATAGGTATAAAACCGAACAATGTATTGTATAACACTAATACAATACAATGCAATGCAATACAATATGGTGTGCCAAACATGCCCTAAGACTTTATCCTCCAATTTTAAATGCAACATTTTGTTGTTCAATTAAAAGATACAAGAAATTCCTTTAAAACAAGACGTAGGAAATTTTTATCATCAGCATTTTTTGATTTTATTATGTAATTATAGAGGCAAATCATATTAAAATCATGCCATAACAAAACAATAAAAACCAATAATTTATAATCATGCATGACATTTATAAAAATATTAGTGTATTTGGGAAACCAGTTAGAATTATATAGTTGGAACCAATTTACTGTAGCACGTGAGAGTTTTATACTGTAATATACTTTTGCTTTAAACTTCAAGAGCATATCCAATGTAATGTTAAATTGATATGTTAATGACAAATTTAGCATTTAAGTGAAAAAGATACTATCCAGTGTAGTGCCGTTAAAAATGTTAAATTTGTTATATGCTAAACTTTGTGGCAAATTTAACACAACGTTTAACACATAGCAAATTTGACATTTAAATCCAATTGGTTGGTAGATTGATTTTTTGCTTTAATAATTGCAACATTCTTAGTTTTTAATTATTTTAATAGTAAAAGTTTACTTTTACAAGTTTCAAGGTTTAATAATTATGATAAAATGTAAATATAATATTAGCATTAACATTTACATTAGAGATGGTCTAACAGGTGAGAGCTTTACACTATAATACTTAAAACTATATAATTAAAACAACATTGTCAAACAAAGCAATTTTATACACCACCGAAACATTTTATAAAATGTGTTCTTAAGTTTTAAGCCCTTTTTCTTTGAACCAAATTTAAAACATTTTTATCACAATATTTTCTCTTAAACTTCTATTAAAAAAAAATTCAAGACTACACTTAATAAGCTTCTTTTAAAAACATGTTTAAAATTTAAAGCAAGTTTAACACCGTCAAAGACAAACAGGCCTCACAAACGACGCCAAAACAGATTTAGGCTGACAAACGACGCCGTAACAAAAAACAAGGCCCACCCTTCTAAACTTGCCACGTGTACGCGCAGAAGATCTCGGAGATCTTGAGCTCAGAGCTTTAGATTCGTGTCCACAAACTGCCACGTGGCTGAATCATGGCTTACTCGTAAATATCTTCATTCTACGTGGCAACCCTAGCCCTTCAACACCTCCAGTTTGTCCACGTCAGCACCTCGACGAGTCGTCGGAATATCTCCCCCTCCTCCTTAATTTCCAAAAAAAAGGGCAATTATTTCTCTCTCCTCATTTTATCAGTTTCTTTCTCTAAAAGTCTCTCCCTTTCTCAGAACGGTCAATTAATTTCTTTATTTATTTTTCGTTTCCTTCTATTTCTCTCTGCAAATTGAGCTGAAAATAACAATTTGTATTGGCTTAAAGTAAAGATATTTCTGATTCTTAACATTTGATTTAACAAGTAATTCTTAATCTGTGAAGTTGAGGTTTTTCTTTTTTGTTTTTTGGTGGAAATATTTGTATTTTCTTGATATTTTTTCTCAGCTGGATCGAGCTCGATAATGGAGAAAATATGAAGTTTCAGGGTGAGGTTTTATTTATGTTTTGTGTTTATTATAGTTCAAGAGTGGCAATTTTTGTTTCGCATTTAGTCCATTTTTGTAAGATTGAATCTGTAAGAACTGAAATTTATTTAGTACTTTCAGATTTTCATCTTTGAATCTTCTATTTTTTGTTCTGGGGTTCATATTTTTGTTTGACTGGAATTTTCTCCTGTATTGAGTTAGGGTTTCAACAAATTTTTAATTTTAATTTTTTTAATATTTTTTTGGTATGGTTATTGAGGAAGTTTCTAGAAGTACTAGTCTCTGAGTAGTTCGCTGCTTATATACACTTTTGCTTTATTTTATTGTTCTATTAAGTTTTTTTTTTTAATTATCTGATATGTTGCTCTTGGCTTTACAGGGTTAAAGTAACTTAATGAATACTCCTGTTATCACTGATTTGGGGCTTCTAGTAGATTAACCAGCTCATAAGTTCCGAGGTTAGTTTCTTGAAAAGCATACATTTTCCGATATTAATTTTATTTTTTTTCAGTGTTTTCGAATCCGATTTGCAGGGATTGTCCTGATGAGCTTCTATGACGACGAGTCCAAAGAGCTTCTGGAAATAAATCACCAGCTGCAGGACGGGAAGAAGGGGGTTAACAATGAAGTTGGGGCTCAGGAACAAAGGCTACTTGAGGACGATGAGGTAGGTAACAGTAGTGTAGCAGGGGATGCGAAAGATGGGCGGGGCAGGGCGGCCGAAGCCCAGGATGTCCTGCAAATACCACAGCAGCAGCAGCCTCAAGGGGCAATGGTGTGTTGGGAGAGGTTCCTACATCTTAGGTCTCTCAAGGTTTTGCTGGTGGAAAACGATGATTCTACTCGCCATGTTGTCACTGCACTGCTTCGAAATTGCAGTTATGAAGGTTGGTAAAGTAACTTGGTCATATAGTTGATATAAAATGACATGGTGTTTGTACATTGCAATTTTTAAAAAGACAAATGTTGCTTTAAGAACATGAGAGTATGTAGTTGCTTTATTACCTTTCCTTTTGTGTAAGTTTTTTATCACTATCTAGAACCTAGGCCAAAAAGGGTAGCTCATTGTATGAATTTTCTCTGTCCTGATGCTTCCAGGACTTCCATATATTATTTTAAGGCGCCCACCAAAGATATCTTATGTTCACGTATGTTTCTATAGATTCCTAGTCATGTTTTATGAACTTTTGGCTTCGTAATTTTGATGCAATCTGAAGAGACTAAATCTCTGCAAAGGAAAAACATCCTTTGGTAAAAGATTAAGGAAAACTGAGGGATAATAAATTGGCTTGCTGTCCAGGTAAGATTACGGTCTGTAGTCAACATAGCCCCCATTGAGAGTGCAATGAGAGCCGCATTTGACTTTATTAGCCTTATTAATGTGTTTTTTTTTTTTTTTTTCCGTTTTATTCTAATTTCTTTAGTGAAGTCTCTTCAGTCCAGGGAATATCTATTTTTAATTTTTCCACTACTTATTCTCTAGAATCAGAAATTTCAATTTATTCCAAATGATATTGGTAGAGTAGTAGTAGTAGTAGTAGTTGTTGTTGTTTTTATTTTTTATTTTTTATTTTTTGGGAGTATCTAACAATTAAGGTATGTACTTGTGTATTGTCAGTTATTGAAGCCACAAATGGATTACAAGCATGGAAGATACTTGAAGATTTGACCAATCATGTTGATCTCGTTTTAACTGAGGTAGTCATGCCTTGCTTGTCAGGCGTTGGTCTTTTATGCAAGATCATGAGCCATAAGACACGCAAAAATGTTCCTGTGATTAGTAAGTTTCTCTTCACATCCATCTTGTACTTGTTTTATGGAGTAGGAACGAAACTCTTGTTACAGTTTACAAGATAGATACTTTTAACTGTTCGTCTGGTGAGATTTGTCTGCAGTGATGTCATCTCATGACTCAATGGGTCTAGTCTTTAAGTGTTTGTCGAAGGGTGCTGTTGATTTTTTGGTGAAGCCCATACGGAAGAATGAGCTTAAAAACCTTTGGCAGCATGTTTGGAGGAGATGTCATAGTGTGAGTTATTACAATTTCTTGATTTTGTTAGATTTCTGCCCAACCAATTTGTGTCTTTCATTTAAATCAAGTTATTCTCCTGCAGCATTCGTAGTGCAAAAGAATATATATATTTTTGATACGTATGAATAGTGTAGTAGTTCCTCCTCTAGGGGGCATCAAATGGTCAGGTGCTGTCACTTGGCAAAGGTTCGAAGACGGTAGCTCCCTTCATAAGTTACAGGCTAAAAAGACTATCAGTATTTTCCCCTTTTCAATTCAGCATCTTGCTTACTAACATCACTTTGAAAATCTCTGTTTTTGTAAAATAATATTAGTGGATTGATATTCAATCCATTATTGAAAATCAGAATTATCTGTTTTTGTTGGTTGTCTCAAATTATCAATGCTAATTCTTGCCCTTCTTCAGTCTAGTGGGAGCGGCAGCGAAAGTGGTGCACAAACTCAAAAATCTGTCAAGTCAAAGAGTGTTGAAAAATCTGACAACAACACTGGAAGCAATGATGAGGAAGAGAATGGAAGTGTTGGTTTGAATGCCGGCGATGGAAGTGACAATGGGAGTGGCACTCAGGTATAACATTATAACATAAATTAGCAAGTCCAAGATCTTTGATAGTCTTTTTAATTTAATTAAAAAAAAAGTAATATCTTTGATAGTTTCTAGATATTATTCACAATTTTTCCATATATACTGTCTAAGAGCAAATGAGTACTTCAATATGCATTCATATTCTGCTTGTGAAGCAGTAAAAATAACGGTGATTTCATACAAAATTCCAATAAACTATATTCCGTTTGTGCACACGCGGTAAAATGGTTTCAAGCAATTGGTTTCCATTTTACTGCAATTTGAGCTCAGGCAAAAACTATAGTGAGACATCTAGGAAGAAACTGCTGACATGTCCATAGGCTTTTGGTGAATTACATTTTAGTCATAGTTGTCAATCTTAAATCCATCATGTTGCTTTGAAATATAAATGGATGTGTATTGTCAAAGCTGTTAATTTGTTCCGCTGATCCATTCCATAGAGTTCTTGGACTAAACAAGCTGTAGAAGTTGACAGCCCAAGACAGATGTCTTCATGGGATCAAACAGCCGAGTGTCCTGATAGTACTTGTGCCCGGGTTGTCCGTCCAAATGCTGAAACGAGTAATGGCAAGTTGGTCTCTGCAGCTGCAAGAAATATGTCCCTTGAACAGAAGGAAAAAATAGGTATGCCTCGAGTTTCATCGACCTTTTGTGGCTTTGTACAGTTATATCAAAGTTTTCTATGTACTATTCCATATTATTTGCCAATGTGTATGTTTGTAACAATGAATAATTCCTTCCAGATGGCGGTGCAATGGGAAAAGACTTGGAGATTGGTGTGTCCATTAAAATGAAAGTGCAACTTGAATATCCAAATGACATTCCAAACAAAAGCACTCTCACGAGACAAATTAATCTGGTTCAGATGGGTTCTAGTAAATTCAATGAGCAGATTAACGAGGGACAGTTTGACTTCGATTATGAGAAGCCATCTAACAAGCTGAATTGTGAAAGTCATATGTTGACTGGTGTTGTCACTAACGCAACTGATCTTCAGATGGACAGCAGAGAGTTTCAGGCTCCAAATGGACGTTGCAAATCGGACATTAAGAATAAAGACATTGATGATGCGGATGAAATGCCATCCCTGGAGCTCAGTTTTAAAAGACTCAGAGGAGAAAAAAGCACTGGCACCACCACACAAGATGATAGAAATGTCTTGAGGCGTTCGGATTCTTCAGCCTTCTCGAGGTATAAGGAATTACCGAAGATCTGGACTTTTCAATAGTCTATATGAGCAGTTCATTTAGTTTTATCTGGAGCAAGCGCTATTGTTTTTCTGCAGGTACAATGCAGCGTCAAATGCTAACAAGGCTCCTACTGGGGATGCGGGAAGCACTTTTCCACGTGATAATAGCATGGAGATTAAGAAGAAGGAATATCACGATATTCGATCCCAAACGAGTGGCAGTCCTCCCAATCACACCTCAAATGCAGCTAGCAACAATATTGATATGGGCTATACAACCAATAATGCTTTTGCTAGGCATGTTGTTTATAACAATTCAGCCGCAGCATCCACTATCCAACAATTGTATCCTTCGTCTGCTTTCCATCCTGTGAAAAATGACCTTTCTTATACTCCACAAAAAGTAATAATTGATAATGCCGATGACGAGATGGCTAGTATGATGCCAGCTCAATCAAAGGGTGCCCACGAGGATCATCATAGTCAGCACCTTCATATCCATTATGTTAACTATCAGGTCCATCATCATCCCATTCATGGTATTCAACAACAGCATCCAACCTATCATAACAATATTCCGCTTAAGAAATTGGCTACAGCTGCTCCACATTGTGGGTCATCTAATATCCTGAGTAGACCGGTCGATGCTAACAATGGAAATTGCAGCATCAATAGAAGTGCTTCAGGCAGCAACCATGGAAGGAGTGCTGCGATTAATGTTGGAGGGATAAACATTGAAAGTGAGAATGGAGTTTCTGGTAAAAATTGCAGTGGTGATGCTAATGGGAGTGGGAGTGGGGGAGCAGAAGAAAAGAAGTCTGCACGGAGGGAAGCTGCATTGACCAAGTTTCGCCAGAAGAGAAAGGAGAGATGCTTTCGTAAAAGGGTAACTGATTTTTTTTTCGTTTGTTCAAATTCTAATGTCGTACAACTTGTCTTCATTCCTTTTTTAACTACCTCCTCCCTTCTTTTTAATTAAGTTACGCCCTTTTTCTTTCTTTTTGGCTCTTGTAGAAAAGCTTCTTTTGCTTCCTTTAGTGTTGTTTAATTAGAAATTTCCCAATTTGTGTCTGTGCTCGGGGGAGAGTTAAGAAAAATAAGTGAGAGGGGGCAGACACATTATTTCAGATATTGAAGAGCTGCAAATTTCTACAAAACATACATACAAAATTAGGAGGAGGATAAAAATTTAGGTTAGAGTGGCCGCCTATTCTTGTCTATATGTAGCTCCACCCTGTTTGTGCCGACACATCATTGACCAGAAATAGGCATCAAATTCTGTAGGGAGAATATAGTGAATCTGTAGAATTCCCTGCAGTAATTCTAGACGTCTGCCTTCTGCATGAGTTCTTATTCACTTGAAAGCTGCTGGTTCTTTTTCCCCCTTCTCTTTGGTAACACAGAACATTTGTTTTCCTTTAGAATATGATAACCTTGTTCTTTTTAGTGTATAAGAGAAAGGAGTTTTCTGGTTTTAAACCAATGCTTGAAAGTGATATCAATATTTTTCAGAACTATTTCTTTTTTTTTTTTTGGTAGGAAAATGAGATATATGCTTTTTAGTTTGCCATGCATATGATACATCCATGGCATAGCGATTTCACTTCTGCCGATTATTTTGTTCTTCTAAAGGCTGCCGATTATTTTGTTCTTCTAAAGGCAAGTTTTCTGCATTGGTGTGTACCACTTTACACATACCCATGGCCAAAAGGCTGCTGATTCCTGTTTATAACATTAAGAAGTTAGTAGCATCTACTTTTGGAATTTAACTTGTTGATAGAAAGTTGTACAGGTTTGTTGAGCTTGGGTTTGGGCTGGACTTTCAGGTGCGCTACCAAAGCAGAAAGAAACTAGCGGAGCAGCGACCCCGCATCCGGGGACAGTTTGTGCGGCAGACAACAGCGAGCGAGAACACGAGCAGGGAAAGAGACAGCTAGCTAATTCTTTTTAGTTTGGATGCATCCAAATGTGTCGTACCTCTACCGTGCAATGTGCGTGTCTAGAATGGCATATTGGCATTCTTGGTGCAGACTCTTAAATTGGAACTTTTTTAGACATCTTGGCATATTGGCGTTCCATAACACGCGATTCTATTGGTACTCTTAGAGGAGAGTCTTTCAGCGTTTATGAAAAACCCAACTTTCTTTTGTGTGATTTTGTTTTGAGATTGACCACAGTTTGATTTTAGCTAAAAGTTCTTGTGTTCATTTTAGTGGCTTATTCTCCAAGGCTATCTTTTTTCTTTGGGATATTTTTCTTTTTATGCCCTCTATTTATTTTAATTTAAAATGAATACTTTTTATTTTTGATCTTATTGAATGTATACTTTTAGGCTAGACTTAATGCACAAATGACGTTTAAAATGATCAAGTGTGAGTCTATTGACACCTTTTATTTTACTTTTCAAACATCCTTATTTAATAAGATTTACTTATTACTGTATTACTTATTAATAGATTACTCTTAAAGACAAAAGTGTTTTAAAAAAATACTCATTACATACTTTATCTTAAATATAAATATATTCCCTCTAAATAATTAGTGTATTATTTTTTTTCAAAAGAATAAAAATACATTTCAACATGAAAGAATCTCCCATATAAAAATATATGTTTATTTCTTTTTCAAATTGGTATTTTTATTGTTATACTAATTATAATTATATATATCATTATAAATTGTTTGATTTATAAATAACTGCAAATTGTGTGTCCTAGTAAAAAGAACTATACTCTCGTTTGATATGAAGAACATGATTAAAAATAAAGAAAAACACATGTTTTCCTTGTTTTTAAGTAAAGGAAATATAATTTGGTAGATTTCATATATAAACCCTTACAATTTTATTACTGATTATTGTTCCCCGAATCCAAAGTATGGTTTAATAAAAAGTAAAAAATATATATATATATTAAAAAAAATTATCGCTTAGTATATATACGGAAAAAGAAAAATGTTCGGAAAAAAGCTATAATTTAATTGGCAAGTGGCTGGAAAAAGAAAAACAAATAATATTATTTAGATGTGGAGATTTTTTTTTGGTTATTTTAGGAGGAGTGTGAGAAGTGGAATGATGGGTGGTCCAAAAAAAGGTTGTGTGAAAAGTAAAATAAAGAATGTGAATAGAAGCCATTAACGATAAAATTTTCTTCAAATGAAAGTGAGAACAAAAAAAAAAAAAAAAAAAAAAGATTAATGGTTATTTTGGTGCACAAGTTTGGAATGGTGTGGTTAAGGACTTTATGGTTTGAAATGTGGGTTTTAAACTACCTGGTTTAAATAGTAGTTTTGAACTGACGTTTGAAAATTTAAAAGTTTAAAACGAGAATAAAACATTGCATCAAATTTAAAACTAGAACTTATGTTTGAAAAATTATGATTTATAAAAGAAAAATAAAAATGAGAATGGTTTTTACTGTAGAAAATAGTTCAAACTGTGTGAACTTAAGGGAGGCAAAGCTTGGATTTTAGGGGTTTTGGTTATTTTAAAACTGTATTTATTGTTTGAATTGGCCTTAATTATTACTCTACCAAACACCAATTTGAACCGCCTTTATGGTTTGAACTGTCTTAAACGATTTTAAACCTGAGGACCAAACGGCCTATACAAATTTTAATAAATAAGAATAAATAAAAACACAAACACCCATGTTTAGGGTATTTTATATATTTATGAAGTCAAAAACTTCATTATAAAGTTTTTTTTTAAGTTCTCTTATTTTTTAATTTAAAGGTATTTTGAGTAATTTTTTAGTTCAAAATTTAAAAATTGATGGGGAATAGATATACATTTGTGTTTTAGATTTAATTTGAAAGTATATATTTATTGAGATTAAAAACAAGAAATATAGTGATTAAATAAACGTAAAATATAAGGTATAAAATGATAAATGACTCTTTTTTTTTATTTTAAAAAAGAAAAGGAAAAAGAAAAAGAAAAAGAAAAAGAAAAGGAAAAAGAAAAAGAAAAGAAGATGGGTAATGTGGGGTCAAATTATTGACATATTTCCTCGAACATTTATGGTCGAGTAGGTGGGATCTAGTTGCTTGGAAGTAATGGACATCATAATGTGATATCCTCCTCCTAATGTTGCTTTCTTGTCAACTAAGCCACGTCAAAATTGGCGTAAATTACTAGATTACAAATTTACAAATTGAGAGAGTTCTAACCGCTACAGTGTAAAGCTCTTATGTATTATAATATAAAACAAAATTATGTTTTAAAATAAAGCTTTTTTATACTACATGTTTAAGTTATAGCTTTAAATTTTAATTTGGTTTTTAAACATTCTCGTAACATCGTCAAGATTGTCCAATGGGAAAGTCGCTTTTGATGCTTCTTAATTGCCGAAACTATTTTGTGTTTTTAGAGTAACTTTCTCAAAGATTACTGTAAACTAGAAAAAACACCTCACTTAAACATGTTAATTTTAGAGTAGAAATGTTTCCTTCAAAAAAATAAAAAAAGGAAAAAAACAAAACAAAAGAAAGAGTAGAAATGCAGTTAATACTTGATCTTTGAGTAAAAACATTTTAAGCTGTGTTGATTAGGTACTGACTTTAGTGTGTATGAGAAGCATCATATGTTTATATTGTCAACATTTTCTCTCTCTCTCTCTCTCTCTCTTTTTTTTTTTTTGTAAGTCAAAGAAAAGGAAAAAATAACAAATATCTTTAAGACTTTTGATTATTCTTTTGGCCCAACCTTCATAAGGAGACCATAAAGATCCTAGGGCCGTTTAGTATTTTTTTAGAATACGCAAAAATATTTTTGTGTTTAGAATAAATGCTTTTAAAATTGTGCTTAGAATGCTTTTAAAATTTTTGCCTTGAAAAACATGCGAAAATATTTTCAAAAATTTTGAAAAAAAAAACAATGGGGCCAAAAGAATCAGCCTTTTTTTGTTTGTTGTTTTGTTTTGTTTTTTTTTTTGGTTTTGGTTATGATAGGGTAGTGTTTAAGTCATTGTCAAAAAAAAAAAAAAAACATGTAGAAAACATAGTTCAACATCCAAAATCTTGGTTCTAATTAATTTTATTACAATAAATTAGGACATTATCATTTTGATACCCTATGTTTTCTAAAAACATCACATTAGTATCTTACTGTTTGAAAAATATCAAAACAACACCTCGTAATTTTCAAAAGTAACCTTTTGGTACTTTGAATTTGGATTTTTTGACCTGAAATTTCATTTTTACCCTTTTATCACTGACAAAACATTAACAAAACTCATAAAAGGCATATATGTAGACATATTCATTTTTTGGCATTATCTATATTTTTTTATTTTTCAGTTTTCATAAAATAATTTAGTGTTCATTAATAAAATAATAAGTTAAAAATTTCACGTAACAAAAATAGAGTTAGGGCATCAAAATAATATTTTAAAAAACTACAAGTATTATATTGATAATTTCTAAACAACAAGATACTAATGTGATTTTTTTTTTTTAAATATAGCATACCCAAATGATAAAAACCTTATAAAATTTAATTTTCAAATCAACTTCGATTCAAACTCTTAATTTGAACTACATTCTAAATATGCTATAAATAAATTCTTTTTTCTTAGAATAACTATAAATAAATTCTTTATTTTTATATTTTTTCAAGTTATTACATAATATAATTGCACTTTAAACCTTTATATATAAGGAGGGTTGGATAATAGAGTTGGGTAAAAAAAAACCAATTTTTATACATAAAACTGAGAAAAAGGAACATGAATATCACGTGGGCACGTGATGAACTAATGATTAGCATAATGCAACTACCAGTCACAGACGTGGAATTTTAGTTTAGGTGATTCTGGAGGTTGGGACTTGGCCCTTTGGGAGTGTATGGTGAAAACCACCACACGTCCTCCTCTTCCTGTGCTTCCCAACTAACTTTTTTAAGGCTCCAAATTTCTTCCAACTAATTTTCACATCCTCTTTTATTACATGACAAAACTTGTCAAGACAATTTCCCCAACTCCATGCAACTTTATTTGACACACACAAAATTGATCTTTTATATTATGTGTGTTTATGTATACCTCATAATTTTTTTTTGGAATTTGAAATAAGGACTTTTATAATTAATTAAGTTTGCCCATTTGGGTTATTGTATTGTTAGTTATTTATTATATTTTATTAAGTCCATCTCAGCTAATTAATTATAAGGAGAACCTTTTTTTTGTGGGAACCATATTAATCCATCCCGAACTTGTTGATTAAACCGTAGGGAAGGTGTTGTGGAAAAATAGCTTGATGTTAGGATAATAAAAAGCTTAACACCTCTCATTTTTAACAATTTAAAAATTGAAGGAGTAGTCTTATTCAAAATTTCAATTATGAAATCTTTTTTTTTTTCTTGAAACTTACTGTTTTTGTAAAAAGAGAAGTGCTTTCACATCTTCTTAACCAAAAGGGAAAGGTTCTTTTTTCAATAATTGTGAAGTTAAATTTTAACCTTTTTCCCTTGTGTCTTGGAAATAGTTTCATAAAACATCATTTTCCTTTTTAAATGGGTAATAACAAATCATTGATTTATATGAAAACAAAAAAGACAAGAAAAGGAAAGGAAAAGCATGCTTAGTAGAGAACTTTTTCTTTTTCTTTTTTTCTTTTTTCGGTTGTAGGCCTTAAAATACAAACATCATTGCAAAAGACAAGAGTAAGCACAGTTGAAAGTAGCAGATACCTTTTAAAAAATTTTCAAAAGGGTGATAGAGGAGCTAGCTCTGCTCTCTCAGTACCAAGCATGTACAGGACACAAGTGCGCTCCCTCAAAAGTGGGGTCTCATCAGATATGTAAAATACATGGAAGTAAAATTATTGAGAAATTTATATTTTAGAAGAAAAAATATAATAATAAAATTAATCTAAACTATAATTTTATAGTTTAAACTGTGTTTTTAAACTGCTATACATAAATTGTTCAAGCCTTTTTTAGGTTGCCTCGTCCATGAACATTACTAACCTAACCATTTAATTATGAGATTGAAATGAGGCTGAGGTTGCAGCTAGTTAATGCTGAATCCTATTTCAGTCCTTGGAGCTATAAATTGAAACCAAATTGTACTTAAACTCTACCTTGACAATTAGAATATATTTATTCATCCGTACGGATATATATTGTATGAATGATCTGTGTTTGTTATTTGATTTCAGTGATATTTTATCACATCACTCAAATCAAATTTTAAATTCTTATTAAAAAATTATTTTCATACTTATACGTTATATTCTTGTTATTTATAATATTATAGGCTTTAATCTAATATATAATGTATTTTTTAAACTAAATCTTATTATTTTATTAATAACAAAGCTATAACTTATAAGTTAAATTCTCTGTATTGTTTGCAGCCCATGACCTACCTAACTCTTCTTCTCCACACTTCCTTCCTCCACACCTTTTCAAAAACTCGCTAAATATTCTCAAAGTTTCTGACATATTCTTTGTCAACTTTAACGAAGGTAAGGTGATGTTTCAGTTGTCTAGAAGAAAGAAAATCCATTGGTTTTCCCAAAACAGATTCTGCCTAATTTTTAGGACCATAATTCTTCTACGTGGCAATGGCATTACCCCTTTGCTCAATAGGTTCTAGATGATCTGAGGCAATAATTCAGTGTATCCATGCAAATCCATGTGTCACTAAATTTTTTATTAATACCATAAGGGTATGTTACCTTCTTATTTCTGCCAAGGATTACAAAGAGTTGGATTTGTGTCGCACAAATTTATTTAGGGTTTGATGTTCGAGTTTAGAATTATGTGGTTAAGAATTTTATGGTTTGAACTGTAAATTTTAAACTATATAGTTTAAGTAGTAGTTTTAAATTGACATTTAGAATATAAAGGGTTTAAAACGAGAATAAAACATCACAGCAAGTTTAAAATGAAAATTGTATTTGAAAAACTATGGTTTATGTAAGGAAAATGAGATGGTTCAAATCACGTAAACTTGAGGGGTCGATAAAGTTTGATTTTTAAGAATTTTACCGGTTTAAAACTGCATCTATAATTTGAACTGACGTCAGTTATTACTCTATCAAACATCAATTTAACCACCTCAATAATTTAAATTGACTAACCTACATATCCAAAGGCCTACCACCTCTATAATTTGAACTGACTTAAACGGTTTTGAATCTACGTATCAAATGGCCTATTATAGATCAAGAAAACATAGTATAAATTTAAATTTAAACCATAACAAAGTTGATAAAAAGTTGTGGCATGTCACTTAATTTTCTTTAAATGTCATCTAATTCTCTTGTGTGTTCTATTATTGGTCATCAAGTTTAAACCCTCTCAAATCTTCCCCAAGCTTTCTTGCCTCCTTGGTTCACAGTCAAGATTTGAGAGCATCAACTAAACAGGTACTAAAAAATATCAAAGAACAATACTATTAGACATCGATGGTATCTACAACCAATGTCTTACATAAAATGATTTCGACAAATACCTATCTATATATAAATTGTGGCGTTGGATACTATAGATGGTGTTTATCATTTTTTTAAGAACATATTGCCACCAAAGAACATATTCATGAGCCACACATGGTATATGTACAAGGCTTTTCTACAGTCCCTCTAAAAGGGCCGTCCTTCAAACGTTATATTAAATTAAAAAACATAACATGATAGTTGTTATTAAACATATTGCACTTGTTAACAACTTTTTCGATCGTAAAAGATCAACCTATTAATCAAACATTGAAATTACCTTTAACGATAGTCTTGATATGTTTTTCTCTTTCACATTATATTAAAAGGACCTCTCACCGAGTAAAAACCCTGTAAATTCCTTTATTTTTTAGGGGGTTCAATTTCCTCCTTTTGCAGGCTGTGGGAAATAGCTGGACCTGTTTATATTCTGGCCATGACAGTGTCGTACACGCGCCTTAATTTGTAAGTGGGACAGTGGTTCTGGACTCACTCTATCCCAAGCCTCAGTTCCAAGGCTCAAATCTATATACAAATTTTTCCAATTATTTTTTGGTTTGATTTGCATCTAAATATGCAAATATTATATGTAAGAACAAAGGGTCAATGGGGATATATGAGAAGAGACGGTTAGTTGGCCGTACAATTGGGCTGGTTGTTTTAAGCCACCGACAAAGTCTCAAAAAGAATGGTGGGAATAGGAAAGAAGAAAAAATTCACTCAAGTTTAATGTTTTAGCCCCAAGAACATAGCTTGAAAAATAAAAGAAAAAAGTTCCAAACTTTTTTATATTTTACTACGCTAGTAGTAAAATATAGAGAGACAAATAGTTGTTAGATGGTTGAAATTTCCTCATTTTACATTGATGTTTCAGAAGCTCATTACAAAGCAATCTCTCTCTCTCTCTACTAAAAGGGTGGTGTTGAAAAATCTCAACAGCACCAGAAAAGTGAGAAGGAATCTGGTGAAGACAATTTTCTTTCTCAGTTTTGTTGTGTTGTGTTGTATTGTTTCTAGCTCACAACAGCAAGACATGACCAGAAGAACTATACTTGTTATGTGACATAAAGGTATTGTTATATTAAACATATATGTAATTCATTTCATGTAGTCACGTTCTTTTATTTTATTTTTGGTTTAATTTAGGTGTTTCTTTTTTTTTAATTTCGACATGTGTTTTCTTTGGCAAATTTTCCCAAGTACAGTTACTCAAGTTGAGAGATCTCAGAGAAGCCACTAACCAGCAGTCTTCTTCTTCTTCAGTTTGTTGTAAAAAAAAAAAAAAAAAAAGCTATTCTGGTCGGTTCCTACTCTCCTTCCCACCACCCCCCCCACCCCCCCCACCACCCCTCCCCACACCCCCCCTTTCTCTCTAATGCACACTTCCCAAAGGTCATGCTTTATCTTCAATCATCTTTCCTTTTTTTTTTTTTTTTGATAATGGGGTTCATTAGAAGTACGCAAATTGGCTTTTTTGCAATGTTTTTCTTTCTTTCTTTTTGGGATTATGCTGTTCAATTATTAGAGACTTTTATCTTGCTTGTAAGACTCCTTTCAGAGAAATTTTTATGGTGGTTAAGTAGTTACTCTTACTCTTGACTTGTTGTCTATATGGGGTTGATTTTTTTTTTTTTTTTCAAAACAAGCTTCTTGAAGATAGAAATTTGTTTTAAAAATTCCATAGCTCTCCTTCTAGCTAGAGAAATACAAATAAAAATGATTTGAAAAATTAAAAGTTAGTGAAGCTAAAGTTTGAAGCTTTAGAGGGACTTATCAGAGAGCTCAAAACGGGGTGATGTGAAAATAGTTTTTCACATACATATATGTCTCTTTTGTGAGTGTGGCGTGGACAAACCCATTTTCCTGCTTTGGAGTTTCATAATATCTGCCAGCTTGTTAAATAACAGTATAATGACATGATTTATGATAATCTATGGGTGGACAAGGTTCATTTGACTGTCTAGAGGAACAGTAATAAGATGAAGAAACGGTTCAATCCCATTTGAACTTTTATTTTGTTATATAACATTATAATGACATGGGTTATCTCTATGACTGTAAAATAGGAGATGGGTTATCTCCAAGTGGGAGATAGGAATTTTTTCTGGGAAAAAGATGGGTGTTGTCCTAGTTCTTTCCCTTTCTTCAATTATTTCCTCATTTTTTTTATACTAATAATGGCAACCCTGAAAGCAAACGAGTTTTTTTTAGGACCCTATTTTATAGTTCAACTTTCCAAATGTGTAGAGAAAATTTTAATTTGGAGTTCAATCAATTGTCTTTTTCTTTTCTTTTATAATTTTTTGGGATCCACTAGTTCATGGTACTACTCAAATAGACTTCTCCAGTCAGTTGAGCGAATATTTATTATTTAATTTAATTCATTAAAAAATGGGTTAGTTATTTTCCCTCAGAAAATGGGTTTATTTTTTGGCACGAATTGGCAATGACAAACCTGCCACATTTGTTTAAACAAAAATTCTTTCTACTTGGTTATTGTTTAAAGGAGTGTCTTTTATGTGAAGGAAGGAATTCGAAGATTGTCATTTTCTTTGTATGGTTTTTTTATATTTCTCCCTTCGTTTTATCGTTTTGTCGCGCAGGTTTGATGTAGAACATTAATAATCATCAATATGTTTTCAAGACAAAAAAAAGCTTCGAGATGATTGGATTTTCATATTCGGAAATACCATGTTGAAGAACCAGAGATCATTAGTTACACTTGTTAAGGAAATGGATTTTAAGGAGGCAGAGAGGACGGTTATTGCCAGGCCGGTTGCTTCAAGGCCTTCTTGTTCCAGCTTCAGATCCTTCACAGAGCTCCTTGCAGGCGCAATCAATGCCACGCCGTCTAACATGTCTTCCGAGACTGCTGTTCCGGCCATTAGACCAAAGACAGTGAGGTTTAAGCCCGTGGTGCACTGTACAGCTGCCGGGTTGATTTCGTCTCAGGTAAGCCTCATGTTCCTATAGATGTTCTCTTTTTAGGACTCATTTATGTTTCTCTGATCTTATGGTGATTAAAAGAAAACAAGAATAATGATAATAATAATAATCATAATTCAGGTGGAGATTTCTGATAAGAGTTCTAAACCGGATGGAAAATCGACTGTGGTGTATAAACCGTTGGCGAAGGTTGTGTCAAAGGCAACAGCTTCTATCTTGGCAAATATGGTTAGCATTTCACATCATTTTTATTTTTATTTTCCATGTAGTTTGTTTTCGATTCGAGATTGACGCGTAAGACTATATGGGTACTTTGTGACACTAGGTGCAAGTCACAGAGTTGATATGCAGATTTGTGATTAATTTAAAAACGTGTTGTAATGATCATCAGTGGAGATAAATTACATTGTTATTTTCTTCTAGCGTTTGGGTTTTTTCTTGTGATGAAGTGAAGACTTATCCGACGCATGAGAACCAAAATTTTTTTTCTTTTGATCAGGGAAATTTCAATAACGACAATCAACCAATACAATCATCAGTTAAGTCCAAACTTCAACATGCTTACCAAGACAAACATAGCTTCAGATCCCAGATGAGCTCAACTCCACACCAGAATCTTCCTTCAAGAACCAAAACAAGTCAGAGAACCGAGGCCTCAAAGATGGTATCGACATCGGAGAACCACGAGGATCTGAGGTCTCTACCGTCTGTGGGAAGCAGTGATAGGCCTTCTTATGACGGATACAATTGGAGGAAATATGGGCAGAAGCAAGTGAAAGGAAGCGAGTTTCCACGGAGTTACTACAAGTGCACGCATCCGAATTGTCCAGTGAAGAAGAAAGTTGAGAGGTCTATGGATGGACAGATTGCGGAAATTGTCTATGAGGGCGAACACAACCACTCAAAGCCTCAGCGTCCAAAGCGCGGCTCATATGGGACACAAGGAATAGGTCTAGTATCTGATGCCAATAACCAGTCATGGGATAGTCAACTCAATGAGAGGAATGAAGGTTTTGAAGGAAGACTAAATGCTCAAAATGAAGCTGAATTCTCACCGCATTCTTATCTTCCAAATGCAGCTGATAATTCTTGTGGTCCTAGCGTCGAACCTGAGGAAGGAAGCAAGGGGCATGATGCAGAAGACGAAGAGCCCAAAAGAAAGAGGAGGTAACATAAAGCTTAAATCTTAAATCACTAGTAGAATAGAGTTGTCACATGGAAAAAAATAAAATTACGGGTGTCACATTGTTATTTGAAAGTTTAAATTTAGTGACGCGTATAGAATGACTACAACATCACTAGTGATAAATAGCAATTTTCTAAAAACTTAGGTGTACTCTATACCGTGTAATGGGGGCAAATGTAGAATTACTACCGGACTATGTCTCGTATACAACAACATAAATTACATTTCTTGAACTTATCAACCAGAGTTTGACTCTTTTAGGCTATTTAGCTAGAACAACACATAGAAAGGTATAATAAAAGGGATTAGTGTTGTCCATCAAAGATATGGTATTAGATAATTCAATTTCTGTTTGACCTGCATTCTTTGAAAGCATTGAGCTTTAAAATACGCTCAATTCTCTTGTTTCCAACAAGGGTATTGGCAAAATGGTTTTAGTTTATAGTCAAATTTATTGTTTTGTGTCTCTTTTCAGAAAAGGTGAGAATCAATCCAGTGAAGCAGGCATATCAGGAGAAGCCATGCAAGAGTCCCAAGTAGTGGTGCAGAATTCTAGTGATCCTGAGATCTCTGGCGATGGCTTTCGATGGAGGAAATACGGGCAGAAAGTTGTAAAGGGCAATCCATATCCCAGGTTAGTATTTCAAATAACTTAAAATCTATATGATTATGTTGAGCTTCTATATTCTGATGTGGGCCTTCCAAGATCCTCTTGTTAGGTGCCAAAAAATTAAGAAAAATAATAATAAATAAAGACACCTTTGTCTTGAATTTGTAGTCTTCTCTTAAAGAATGTTAACCAAAGAGACTCCCAATGTTTCCTATTTGCCAAGGACAAAAGCACAAAAGTTTCCATTGTCCTAGTTTGTCCAAGTATAATATGACATTTCTTTGAAGAATTCCATAGTATTGCGCTACTTGGACTTGGTGACGGAACTTAAGAAATTTTTTAGTAGGGGCACCGTAGAAGAAATTTGAGATAATTTTATTATTAGACAAGAGCATAATTGTGAATAATTCTTCCCTAGGGGTACAAGTAAAATTTTTCTCGTAACACATAGGCAAAACTAAAAAATTTAGACCTAAAAATTAAAATATAAGGAGCCAACCAAAGTAAAGAATTGTATGCCATCCAACCAAAAGGGCACCGTCAAGCACTAACTAGCTTACCGAAAGAGCAAACACTACTGAGCACCATAAGCGCTAACTAAAGCCGGTTTCCCAATTTCCACATTTGTTCCCTACTTAGTTATAAGTGGCTTTCTCACTGTTTAGATTGATGGATAGAATACGTTAGATCATATTTAAATAAAAAATAAAAAAAATTACGAACCTTGATGCAAACTATATAATTTAAAAATATTTTTTTATACTTATTATTATTATTCTTATTAAAATTTCATCACATTCTATTATAACCTGTATTGCAGAAGTTACTACAGGTGCACTAGTCTGAAATGCAACGTGAGGAAGCATGTGGAGAGAGCATCAGACGATCCAAGAGCTTTCGTCACAACATATGAAGGAAGACACAACCATGAAATGCCAATCAGGAACCACCCAAATCCAACGGTCTCCTCTCACCCGGACCCTTAGCGTCCCACTACTAAACCGGCCAGACCACATGATTGGCACTCTGGAACACACAACATGAGCCAACTAATATATAGTTTTGCAAAACTCTAATCTGCGGGGTTATGATGAGGCTCACCTCTTGTCTCTGACGGGTTATATCCTTTACAACTCCATCGGGTTACATAAGATTGCTCTATAGTTTTTTTATCTGACACAAAAGAATTATTAAAAAAGTTGAGAATGTCAGAGAGGGTAACGAGGGTATTTGATGCAAATAACTGTATTGATTCTGGTGCCCAACAAAACTCAGAATCTCATCCCTGAAGATTAGGTTAAGTACTGTCAATAATGGTGATCATTGTTACTAAAATATTCTTTTAAGAAATAGCATATGATAAAGTTAGAGTTTATTAGCGTGCTATTTGATGCAAGGCAGTAAAGATTATGTAATTGGCCTGCTATTTGATGCGAGGCAGTACAGAGTATGCAATTGAAACCAGCAATAATCATAATCATTAGGAATAACATAACATATGATTTGGAATGTCTACATATTAATTGAGACCCTCATGAGTAGAGGCTAAATTGAATTACTGATGATCATCATTGCTACTTCTTTTTTATTTAAAAATAATAATAATAACACATGATAATATTAGAGAAAATGAATCAGATAGTTGATGTAAAAGTTGCATAAAGTGTTCAAGAAATATGGTTAGAAATAAAACTTTTAAATAAATAATTACAACATATGAAAGCTTTATACTGTAGCTTATTTTTTCAGATCATTAGAACATGTTAGCGTTTTACATTATAGCAACTAAAAAATTTAGTTAAAACTGATTTTATCATACACTTATAATTTGTTGAAAATAACTAATCAAATCAATAGTTATATCCTTACATTTAGCTCATAGTAAATTCTTTCTACATTTCAAAGAATCCTATGGTTTTCAAGACTAATGAACGCCAAAATTTTTCTGCTGGTGTTAATGTTAAAAAATATATAAACATATTAGAATTGTTTTTATTCATACCAGATGTAAAAAAGTTGTGTCATATTATCAATTATATAATTATATTATATGCTTTAGCTAAATCATACTTAATCTTATGGGATATTCGTAACAAATAAAAAGTAAGTTTTAACAAGCCGTCGTTATGAAAATTTTCTTATGGAGCTTTAAGTTCATGCCCCCACGTTATCGAACAGAGTGAACGTGAGAGTGCAAATGTACGTGAGGCTCTATCGAGTGGTTTTATTGAGTAAACAAAAAGTAGTCTTTTTTTGCTAATAATATTGTGGCCTACCGTTATCTGTACCATTTTTTTTAAGTGTTAAAATATTTTAAATAACACATATTTACTTAACCTTAATTCAAAATACTTATGATGTCTTAAACTTCTTGAAAGTCTGTTATTTGAAACTTATCTTTTTTTTAAGAGAAGTGAAAAAATTGAAAAAATGTTATTTGTCAAATTGACATCGTGGGCCTCAGAGAAGTCTGAGCCGTCATGCGTCAATGTGGGCCATCGGGGTTCGGGTCATAGTTACTGGCGGCCCATTAAGGAGTTTTCTGCCCAAATTAAAAAGATTCTGTGAGGACGTTGTCTCCTTGCAACCTGATTATATCTCCTTTTTTTCATTTTATCAATCTGCTTAAATAAGAAAAATTAGACAAATGACCTATTTTTTGCCATCTTTTTAAACAAAAGTGTAAAATTTTTACAAATTAAAAAAATAGCTAAACATTTTAAAATTGAGAAATGATCTTCTTTTACTGTAGTACATCATTGATTTGATTTGTGGTTATCATTGTCTAACTCTGATTTATCATTGATTAACTAAGTAGTTTATTAATGATTAATCAATATTAGTTAGTAATTAACTAATTTTACTTAATAATTTATCAGTTTGTTAATGATAAAATCATTAGAAGATAAACGATAAACCAATCTATTAGTTATAAACTATAATTAATCAGTGATACATTTATGTTAACTAATGATGTACATCGACGAGTAGTAGGGTTTATCAATGAACCACTTTTGCAAAAAAAATAAAAAAGACCATTTCTTTAATTTTTAAAAAGTTTGATTATTTTTCTAATTTTTTAAAAGTTTAGCCATTTATTTGGAACAAAATGCATTTGCTTATTTTTCTCTCAATTATATTAACATGATTTACTGCTACTAAAAATTTAATAATTTATCTAAAAAACAAAAAGTTCTACTATTTATTTAAAAAGTGACTAAAAAAAGTTCTTGTTCTAATTTTATCATTATTTTTATTTATTGATTCGTTTATTTATTTTTGTTTTACTTTTAAACAAGAGTGGGCACAAAACAAACTCTCTTATTGCTGATGTCAGCTCGTGCTGGAACCGCTCTGCAATTGGTTCGGTTCAGAAAAGAATACAAACGAAGAGATTAAACAAATTAAAGCCAAAAATCAGGAAAAAAACAATTGGGTTCGATTCCGTGTTCTGGAAAATCCAACACTAAACGAAGAAGATAGGAGGACAGCGTTGATCAAATCAAACGCACTTCAGGTACTCTCCAATATCCACCAGCTTTTTTATGGGGTTTTTTTTATTATTTCTTTTAAATATTGTTTATACGGAAAGCTTGAAACTTTTTGTCTGGTTTGATAATGGTGATAACAACCCTTTTGACATTTGTTTCTGTTTCTATGTTGAATAATGAGTTTTGATCGATTTCTCATCTGGGTTTGTTCTGTATTGACCATAGAAGAGAAATAGAAAAAAGAAAAAAAAATGTGGGCACAGACACTAATCCCAGGATTGGCATTGGGACTGGGACTGAGAATGAAGATGAAGTCTTTGACTTCAATGGTGATGCGTGATTCTGTTTTTGGTTTTGATAAACCAAAACCAAACTTTTTTAATTCTCCAATTACTATTGTTAACAAACAATTTAAGAGCAGAAGCTTCACTACCAAAGCCAATGAAAGTAGTCCTCCAGGCCCTTTTCACTCTCCTCTTATGCAATCCATGCAACTCAAGGTCAGCAATTTTCCTTTAATATAGAATAATATTTTACGAAAGAGTCTCTTGAGACTAGCTCAGGTGGTTGGGTGCGTGAGTAGATCCATATGTGCATTACAGTTTGAATTATGGTGGATTTATTTTTTCTTATTAATGAAATAACAGATAAAGGAGCATCTAAATGCGGAATCGGTGAGGGTGACGGATGCTTATGGAGATGGTCGTCATGTCAGGTAAGTCTTACACGACATAGCATGATATAATGCTCGAATGGCGTTTGATGAAATGTCTCGATCAATTTTAATTTCTGTTGCAGCATTGACGTGGTGTCGTCGGAGTTTGAGGGAAAATCGGCAGTGAATAGGCAGAGGATGGTCTATAGTGCAATATGGCAGGAACTTCAGACCGTTGTCCACGCTGTTGATCGCATGACCACCAGAACCCCCTCTGAAGCAGCTTCTCAATCTCATTTTGAGGACAACCACAACTAAAAAAAGAAAAATAAAACACTTCAAATCACATGCTTTATGCTGATTTTACTACTCTTTCATTATTATGCAAACTGTTGTTGTTGCTGCGGAAACTTTACAACATTTTCATTTGAACATCTACTCTACTTTTGGTCATTCATTTGTGAAACAAACAAACACAGAACAAAGTAGTTTAACCATATGTGGATGTGATATGGATCTTCAAAAAATGTTGTTGTCTTTCATTCATGTCCATTGAATAAAACAAAGCCTGGAAGCCATGTTACTGCCGATTTAACACCGTCAATCTTCTCCATTTACCGTCCGTCCTGTGACTTTTTTCAGTAGAGTCATGACTTTTCTTTACAAGTTTTTCTTTTAAGGCATAAATGATATTCGTTGTGGAAAGAGTCGGGGAAGAATTGATGGAAGAGGTTGTTGTTGAAGATTCCGACGCGGGCACACGTTTGCTTTTGTTCTTCCATGTTAAAGTTGTCGGAAGCTCATTAAATAACAGGACTCTGTTTCATTAGGTATTTCTCAACCAAAATGTAATTTCAAAATTTTGCAAACTCGCAAATTAGATATCAGGCATACAAAGATCATGGTGATTCCCTTCGGGATTATGAAGTTATCGAATTTGTGACATCTAACTGCCTCTGTGTTTTGGAGATGCGATTCCATACATGATAGAATCATTGTTCAAAGAAACTGGATCTCAAAGCGAAACCTTACAATGCTGATTACGAGTTGAAACTTCTTGATCCTTTATTTGCTTTAATACAGCCATAAAATAGCAGGAATGTTTTATATAAATTATACGTCCTATCGACGGACTTGCTGATAAAAATAGTGGGAATATTCTTACTCAAAGAAGGGTCTGATTTCAAAGAGGACTAATATATATACCAGTTGAAATTTGTTGGCTTAGACAGTTTATCATACACAATCAATGCATGACTAAATAGTTAGGCTCTCCTTATGGGAACAAGGCAAATGGAGGATTTTACCTGCAACTCTGTGTCAAAAAATTTACCAACCGCCATGCATTTCTAAGAAAGACATAATTTATAGCATAAACATGTTGCACATTCAACCAACAAGGGTGATAAGAGAACTAGAGACATGACTCGATCACACCTAAGAGCGCCTCATACTTTGTGTGCAAAATCAAACTTTCTTTGATTCTCCTGGCAAAAGAAGCAACTCGAAATTTTGCCCTTTTTACGGTGATAACAGCCTTCGATAAAGTAGCAACTTGTACCATCAGGAAACTAGATCGCTTGCTATTTCACCTGCAAAGAGTTGGTGATCAGCACCAGAAAAAGAGAAATGCAAACATCACACAACCTCTGGCATCATTTATCTTCAAAATGGGAATTTTTTTTTGTCAAGACGAACATGAATGTCATGTTGGACTACTATAATAGCTACAACGTTCCGACGCCATTCCATGCAAGGAATTAAAAAATTTGCTTTGAGTATCTTTATTTGTTATGCCATTTGATTATATCAAAAGGATCAGTGATCTAAATTGCTACGGAAATAAGTTTAGAGAGCCCAAGCTAAAATGGATCCTTCTTTAACTCGAGGCAGAAATGCCAGGCTTTAAAAGCTATGCCTACAATTCTGTTATGGAATCAAATTGAATGTTATCCTTCATGCAATGCTCACCGAATTGCGTATGGAATCAAAATTGTGCAAATCCTTATCATGCATGGACTTCACGAAGTAATCTAGCTCTGAGAAGCCCATTGTTCCTTGAACTTGAGGAGACGGCTGCTGATATACAAAGAATGAGAAGTGACGACGATCGGGGTCATTTCTTGGTTTTGCCATCTCAACTATTCTCATGTACCCTTCTCTATCACAACATGACAGTGAACTTTCACCAGCTATAGTCAATCCTCGATCCCAAGCAGAATTGCAAACCTGTATTTACCACTTCCAGTCAATATAGAACTACTATCGTAGAAATTGTAAAAGCTTTTTTTTCTTTTCTCCTGCATGTTTCCGCACATAATATTGATTGCATCACAACCCTAAATTAAAATACTATAGAAACTCTAGGATTCACTCGGCATTGACCAAACTGCTAGCCGGTGGCTGCAAGTGAAAATACCTGTGAAAGTAAATCCTAACATAGCGTTAAGAAAAAGAACTCAAAATGGGTCATCACCTGCCAACTCAAACCTTCTGGATCAGCCAAAAATTCATTACTGTCTTGGGCAGGCATCTGTAATCCTGAGCAAACTAACTTCACAGTCACTGCATGTTTCTTCAGAACGTTGAACACCGGAGAGTATCCATCCTGGTTTGTGGGGTTATAGTATCCAGAAGTTAACTCTGCTGCATGACTAGGAGTCTTGTACCACCAGTAAATTGTGGGAACCTGCAAATTTGTATATCTCGTCACTAGTTAGGGGTTATCAACCACCCATCAGATCCCCCACAGGAATGACCAACATGCATTAGCCAGTCAAAATGATGGTACTAGCGAAATCCACACAGAAGGTAATTCGTGTGCAGTGAAGAAATTTTTTTTTCCTTTAATGACCTTACCTTAACAACGAGTTCTGTTTCCTCAAATGCAAGGTTGGCAAGAGACAATACATTGTCTGCATGGTCTATCAATGATTGGGTATACCAATGGAGGAAGAAGCGTCCGTAATAGCTATCATATTCACCCCTTTCGCAAAAGAAGCCACTTTCATGCGGTCTGGAATTGTATTCACCGGCATTATCAGGTCCCCTAGCCCAGAATGAGTTTCCACGCAATTCAGCTGCTTTCCGCAGACTTTGTTGTAGATATTTATCATAGCACTGGAAAAAAATACGAGAATAAGAATTAAAGGAGTTTTGATTGGTGAATAGAACTCTAAAAAGAGATGCAGCAACTCAGGCTTAAAGCAACACAGTGCAGCATCCACAGACTGGTCAATACTTTGAGTTTTGAAAGTGACAGACTTTCTTCTAATAAATAAAAAGGCTAAAATTATGGAGCTCAAATGTAAATGGGTGTATTAACAGATACCTGGAACTCACCAATACCAGGATATCTCCAACCCATTCTCTCTGAGAAGGATGGATACTTAAGCTCCCCAGACGGTCCAAGTCCAATCTCTACAGAACAAATGATGCCCTCAGCAAACAAGTCGTCAAACTCTGTGCGGAAGCTTCTCATTAAGTCGAAATAGACCTGCATAATGATTACTACTTAGCCAAGAAGAAGAATAAACAGCGAATGGGTCTCACATGTGAAAAATAGGAGAAGTCCATATTTTTTATTTTTTATTTTTTCATACGCAGAAACAAAACTTTATTAAAATCATGAAGTAAAAAAAGAACACCAACAAAGAGGACTGAGAAGTCCTCCAACTAAAGCAAAAAAGGGCAAAAAATAAAAAAAAATAAAAAAAAAACTACAGCGTGGAAATTCAACTCCCTAATCAAATTTGCAATATTGAAATTAGAAAAATCTTTGCCCTCAAACAGCAATATAGAAACCCGAAATTTCACTTTCTCCCAAGAGTCCACTTTCTGAACAGACAAAGTCTTTAAAAATCCTTCCGTTTCGTTTTAACCAGATTGAACAACACAGACCAACATGGCATAGTTCCAAGTTTTCCCTTCTTATTGAAATGGGAAAGGGAAGAAGAGGCAAACATGCCTGCACATCTCAAAGGTGCCGCTCAGTTCAAGCCAAACTCTTGCAAGAATGTTAGCCACAGACAATAAGATAATGACCAATACAAAAACACATGATGAATAGGTTTTGAAAGACCAGTCCATGTCAAAGAAGTGGTTATGGTTATGGTTTTGAAACCAACAGATGTTCATGAAGTCGTTATGGTTTCATGATATTGTAGGTAAAACATTCTATATGCTTATAATATGAGCATTTCGTACCTCAATACTAGTTCTTCCATGCAGGACCCGTTCCTTGTCAATGCCCCAAGACAAACACTCGGTGTTCCTTATTCCTTGACGATCAGTGAAGAATATATCCTGGTTCTCCTTTCCAATCTCAAGAATCCACTGAGGAAGGGTGATCAATGTTTCACCAGAATCACTTGTTGCATACTCATGGAATGCCATTACTACCTTCAAAGAGTAGAAGCATGTACAATCAAATTTATCATGAATCTTACTATGCTATGATGTTTTTAAACAGCTATGATAGATTAACCAATCAACAATATGCCATTAAAATCTTACTATGCTGCTGTGATCAATGAGGAAAAGTCAATTACCTGCAACTTGAGCTTGAAACGCTGAATAATGTTAAAAATATGTCGATAGCCAGACCAAATGTATTTTTGTGGGGTCCAGGTCTCAACAAGACCCCACCAACATTGGACAACAACGCCATCGACGTTTAGCGACTGCAAATGGGTTAGCTCTTGTCTTACACCTTCAGGGTCAACCAGCTGACAGAAATTGTTGATAACACCACTCTGCAAACAATTAATTAATTTAGAAACATCCGTTCCTAAACATTGCTAGCACTAATCAAGGGAAAATTAACCTTAATTTTGCTGCTGCTATGTTTCTACTGCTACTAGTACTAGTACAGTAGCAATAATTATATGATAATATTCTCTGTCATATAAGGGATGTAGTAAAACACATATAACTAGTTTAGTTTAAATGAACATCTTAAACAAACAATACAGCTAAGTTGAAGAAACAGAAAAAGGGCAACGCCAGATTTTGAAGCAAAACAATTGCAGTAGTAGAAACTCAGAGGAAAAAAAATGAATTAAAGTGGAGGAAAGGGAAAAACTTACAGAAAGCTTGACATAAATAGGGACATAAGGTCTGAGTGTAGAAGAAGGAAAATCTTGTTCTTGTTGCATAACCTGTTGCTGCATTAAAAAAATAAAAAAAAACAAAAGAGCTTAACCATAAAAAAATGAAAAAAAAAAACGATGTGTGGATTGCCAGTGGGAACTATATGTTTAACTGAAAATACTGTATCAATTTAAATTTCGTAAAAGAAAACATGTTCGAGATGAAATTTTTTCAGCTCGAACCAACTTAACAAACGCCCTATTGTTGAGTTAAAGAAAGAAGCAGACATTTTGATTTGGAGCCACCGTAGTGTGCGCAATTGGCACGGAATCCAGAGAAGTGGGAGGAGACGTGTCGTGGATTGGGAGAAGAGAATCCACATCCACATCTACATCCACGAGAGATTCTCTTGACGAAGATTGTTGTTGTTGTTGTTGTTGGTAATTGTGGTTGTTGTTTTGATTATTGTTGTTATTGTAACAACCATCACCACCATCATGATGATAATGTTGTCCATGTCCATGAGGCCGGTAAGTGGTGCCGTCGGGGTCGACGAGCCAGCCGGCCTGGCGGGCGAGGGCGGCGAGGACGTCGTTCATGTCGGCCCGAGCCGGGAGGGGGAAGTTGCCGTACTGGCGGAGTCCGGCGAGCATACGGCTGGTGATGGCTCGGCGGTGGCGCTCCCGGAGCTTCGTCTGTTCCTTCTCCTTCTCCCTCTCCCTCTCCCTCTCCCTCTCTCTCTTCCCTCCTCCCTTCGGACTGCCGGTGGTGGGACCCAGTTGATGATTTTGATTCTGATGATGATGATGGGAAGTAGCAGCGAAACCCCTGGGACGGCGACCACCCAATTGAGGATGGGTCTGCTGGGTCTGGTGAGTCTCTTCGGGAAGAGGGAGGTTTTCGTTGGTTTGATACTCGGAATTCATCGTCTTCATTTCTTTATCATTCATCATTTCGATTGAACTAAGCTAATTGGATTCTTGCCCATGAAATGAAATGGAGATTCTGAATGGAGTTTTGAAGTAGATTATCTAAGAAGGGAGTGGAGTCTCTGTGGAAGGAGAAAGAAGGTCAGATTGATGTAGCGAGTTTAAGGTTCCCTCTGATAGGAAGGATGGAAAGGTACCAAAGAGGACAAGTACATGGGTCCGTTTCCGGTAGTTTGTATGACTTCTCCAATCTAATAGATATCAATATAACCGTCGTGTTGGTCTCTAAAAATATAAAAATATGGTATTATATTATTTTGTGTTTTAACGTGTGATGCTATTTAAAGGATCAGATTTATTTTTTGTTATAATCATATAAGCTTTTGATAACAACATAACAAAAAAGTGAGAATCTTAAAAGGATGGAGGGTGTGGAGAATAAGAGCCCGCTTGGGACACCTCATAAGTTGTAGAAAAAAAATATAATTTTTTAATTAGTGTTTAAATAATATATAGATTTTTTTTTTTTGATTTGAACTATTATGCTTATTTGGTTATGTAAGTCCTACGTTAATATTATAAAAAATAAAGTAATATAAGAATATATGTGAAATTTTTAGTTTGTCATTTATAAATAAAAGATTAAAAATGTAAATGAAGACGTTTTTTATAAGCATTTTTTTCTACAAGTATAGAGCAGGTGCTTTGTTCTAGCTATATCTATAAAAGTCTCAAGTCCAATTAACTTGTCCACTCAAACACTTTCAAAATGACCTTTGAGCTAAATAAATCAAAAGCAACTTATTTTAAGCCATTTTCGAGTAAGATCTGAGGAAGAATAGTTTGAAAAGATGGATGATTATTTATCTATGAGATATTTATCTTTGTATACCTTTTATTATAAATTAATTCAAAACTTATACCTTTAGTTTTTAATTTTGTCAAATGTATACCTTTAGATTAGATTTAATACACAAATTTATAATTTGCTTCAGTCAATAGTTGATTTTGACTTTTAAAATGACGAAATAATCCTAAATGAAATAAAGAAAAATTAAAACTTAAAAAAATAAAAAAAAACAAAAACAAAAACACACAAAACACCTATTTTTGAGAGTATTTTAACATTTTTGAAGTCAAAAACCTTTGTATAAAGATTTTTAAATTTGTAAAGTAATTTTATTTTTCAATTTGAGGGTATTTTTGTAATGACAAAAAAAAATCTTATAATTAAATAATTTAATTTACATGGAATAGTTGGATCATTCCACCAAGGGTTTAATCCAAATTGATGGGCCCAAAATGAGACTCTCTCCCTCGAGAAAATTACATTTATGCTACATTTTTGAAAAATTTGTTTAAACATGCCACATTTAAAAAAGTTGTGTCATATTATTATTTATAATACTTGTTTAAGTTGTAGCACACTTTAACATCTATGGCATTTATAAAGAGTAAGTTTCAAAAGCTAACATTTATGAAAGTTCTCCCTCTTCCTCCATGTCTCCTTTCCTTACCCTTTTTCCCCTAATCAAACAATGAATTCACCCTCTCCCTTGACTACTAGCCTTCCTTCTGTCTTTCCCTCCTACCAAAACATAATGTTAGTGCTTAATGTGAATTAAAAAATGGAATAGCAAAAGAATCCTAATAAAAAGGGAAAAATTAGACTAATAAACCGTTTTGTCCATCTTTTTGGAAAAAAAATGGTCGAAATTCTTATTTTTGGCTTATTTAGATGGATGTATCTTAAACTTCTCGTGTTTGGCAAATCAATCCATGAACGGAAAATTTGAACAATTGATCCTATATACTTCAAAATCCGTTACATGGTAGGTCTAATGAGATTAAATTTTTTACAGTCTTCTTGCTTTTGACTTGTGTTAACCATCGTCCAGGGCAATCTTGTTTTTTTTTTTTTTTCTTTGTTTGTTGATTTATTTTTTTTAGAAGATAACATGGTAGGGTTATTCATTGGTCAAAAATCTTCGGTTTTGAGTCGGTCCGTTTTGAATAATGGCGGCCGGTTTTGAGAAAGGCAAACTAAACACCAACCAATCATAAGGAACATTTGAAATGTTGGTCAGTTTATGGCAGTCGGTCTTAGATTTAGTAACCAGCGATTATACATCTAGTAATCCAACATTTGAAGAGCAATAATGTGGTCCTTTTCTTTGGTCCAAATTTAATGTATCAGAGTTAAAAAAAAAAACCCTAAAACCCAACGTTATATAAGTTATAATATCACCATATTTGACATATATATTATATATATCATAATATCAACAAATCATACATATACATACATATATATATATATATATATATATATATATATATAATATAAGTTAGATGAAATCCTCGGTCGTTTGGTTTTTGACGGAGGTAAAAAAAAAAAAAAAAAATCAATAAGCGACGTCATATTTATGTAATTGCGGTTCAATGGTGGTAGTTTGATATGGTGGTTATGAAACCATATAAGATTTGGTGACAAGGCTATTCTCTTACGATTGCGAGTTCAAGGACTTGGGATCGCGTCAGTGCTTATCGGAAAGTAAATGCCGGTTATGTTGGATGATGACATACATGGGTCAGAGATATAGATACCAAATTTCATATCATCTCTCCAATAATAGGCACATTTTCTTCCCCCCTTGTGTTTTTTGTTAGAAAGAAAATTTTAGTGTCTCTGTACCTGTATGTATATCCACACCAAGAAGGCTTTATCTAGATTGGAATGCCATCTAGCAAGCAGTGGTTTTTCCATTGTATAAATTTGTATTCTTTATGCTATATTGATCATCTTTTCCATAGTTTTTCCTTGAGGGTTTTGTTGTTTGGCTACGTCGTGTATTTCAATTTATAAGAGTTGTATAAATCGAATGGTTTAGACACGTCAATGTCTCATTTATATGCACATGGAAGCTAAATTCTGAGTCTGATTTCTATTTCAAGCTATGCTTAAAGGCGATACTTCAAGCTCACTACAGGTTGATGACAATGACACCTCTCTAGCAACATGGGCACCAATTTTTACCCTTTCCAATGTGTTTAGATGGCCAAGCTGATTTAGCATATATACAACAGCATGGCATAATTAGATAGCTATAATCCATCAACAGGAGATAATAATAATAATAATAATAATAATAATAATAATAATAATAATAAAGTGCAGTTGAACAAAATTTCTTTAACTTTGTTACAAATTAATAAATTGATTAAATTTACAAAAAGAATTTTCTGAAATCCAGGGAGTAGCATTTGAGTTCCAAATGGTCCCAATTGTTTGCTTCCTAAGCCACGTTGTATACATATCTACAAGAAGAAAGTTAGCGATGATAAAATAAGGCAAGATGGTGAAGCCATCTCTCTTTTACGCCGTCAGATTTATGGCTCTTGTTAACTTGTTTTCATCTGTTGGGTGCTCATATCTCTATTTGCTCATTTGTTGTTTTACTTTCAGCAGACTCTTCGGTATTAGCTGGTTTGCCCTGTGATTAAAAAAAAAATAAAAGAAAGAAAAGTTTATATATTGACGAGCTTTACAGACTATTGCAGCATTGGAATGTCAATGATGATAGGTTTTCGAAGTCGCTACAAAGTGACGAGCTTTGCAAGCAATATATTAGGCATTAAGAGATTCAGAAGGCAATCTTAAGAAAACATACCTTATTTCTGTCTCGCCACCCAAGTCCAAAAGGCAAAAGACCCGTCTTTCTTGTGCTCTCCTGAGTTGATCCTTGATTATGTGCAGTCCTAGAAAGGACATTACCATGGAAAGTTAACAGGCAAAAACGGGAAAAAAAAAAAAATACATAGTAAGTTTACGGCCAGCATACCACTTTGACAGATCATCACAATATCAAGCGAAAAACATTCGTTTATTGATTGTCTGCATTAAATGCAGTCCTAGAAAGGACATTACCATGGTTCTCCAGGAGAAAAGAAGTCGGCCACTTCATTTTTAGGTAAAATAATCTCAGATCAATCATATTTAATCCTGAATTGCTCATTTCAACTTTTTTGACACAGACTTTCTTACATCAACTCAAAAAGAATTTAAAGAGTACCGTGGCGAAGACTGTGCTTTAACTTGGCCAGATTGGTATTGTAATGTAGCCTCCAACATTGACTCTGCCATAACCACCCTCTTCTCCATCTCAGCAAGTGAAGCCATAGCCTTCTCATATTTTTCCTGCATAACACTGTCAACTTTAAAAACACATACGACTTCAAATATATAATAGCAATAATATTCAATCTACTGACCAAGACCGGCATAAGGAAATGGAAAAAGGTGCTCGACAGTGATCATATCATATAACGAAAATATCTCGAGACAAAATGAAACCTGAAGCACATATACTGCATATTTCTGAGCAGCTGCATCCTGCTCTGCACTCAATCGAGCGTCTTCAGTTACCTTCTGCTCTTGCTCAACCCGCATCAAAACCTATGTCATGTGAAATGAGATGAATCCGGATGGAAAAACACCCAGCAGAGATCATTTGTCCGAAAAAATAAAGAAGGGAAGTAAAACCTTAAGCATTGCAGCTTCTTGTTCTTTCTTATCGGCAAGGGCTTGATGCAGTCTGGCCACCTCTTGCTCCAATTGCTCAACCTGCAGAAGTGCAAGAGAAGGCCAAACTTGAAGCATAAAAGTTAACATTGAAGTAGGATGAAAAGATGATTGGCACCTAGTTTAGGGAATTTGTGCTTCAAAGAATAAAATATAATAATAGACTAAACATCACTTAAAGAAGAAAGAATGCAACACTGCTAGGATAAAAATCTTGACTTGTAGAAAATACCAATTTACCAGCATGTAATTTAGCCCATGTTAAGAAAATGTAAGAGTTTAGATAGGACTATGAGAAAGCCACAAAACATCTCGTTATTTTGAAACTACAATAGCAAAAATATTCCTCAACATTGTTTTCGCAGACAGACATAACAGAGCAAGGACAGCTCGCTAAAACAGTGCTAGAAATACCCTTGCACTCAATTGTCGTCGATTATCTTGCGTGACCATCTCCATGAGTGCTGTCTCCAACTCCTCAGCTCTGAAAGAAGAAATCAGACGCAAAGATTAAATTATGTTTTCTAGAAAAAAAGAAGAACGAAATTTTCAAATGTAAAAACTCAATTCCACTAATCACCTATGGAGGTTTCTAGACACCTTCAGATAGTTAAAGGCAATGGGACAATGATCTGCCCAATACAAATTTGTACATGTACATATATGTGTATATATATTTTTTTAGCTTGAAGCTACAGTAAGAGGGCTTCTTCATAGATGAGGTGAGCATGCAAAACCGCATTTTTGTTGTGGCAAAGAGAGAGCAAATCTAATATAATATGTGAAAAATAAGCAAAGAACATCAAAAAGAAGTTTTAACTTCTCCCCTAAATTTCCTTCAGCATGTTGAGACATTGAGGATGAAGAAAGTACAGTGCATGGATTTCAGCCAATGATGGGAGCTGGTTGTGAGAGTAAAATGTGTGTTCCTTTCATCATCTTCACCAACATGGAAAGGGAAAAGTATTGTCTGAAATTCTTATCTGGAGAAGCTTAAATTCTAACGTAGGAACTAACCTGAGTACAGCAGATCTTTTCTCCTCCAGCAACCTGCATAGCTCAACCTTCAACCATACAACCTGCACAAAGGTTTTAAGTTATAATTCACTTTAAAAGTAGTTAAGAATTGCGTTTTTTTTTTCGTCAACTGACACCAAGTAACCCATAACCAGGATTTTTTTTTTTAAATTTTCATTTTTAATAACATAACTGGAAAGTTTAATCAGTGTTATGAGCCAAAGAAATATGCATGATACTTCATCAGATATGCTATGCCAAGGTTTTATAGATGAGAAGGAAAGGGAACAATGACAATATTAGAAACAATAACGAAAACATCATTGATCATCAAACTTCCAAATTAACAATGCCAATGGTGAAAGTTCCGCCTATTGCAGACTTCAAATCAAAAGTATATCAAGAAGATGAGAGGTGGTTGCTACCTGTTCTTGAAGATCTGGTAAAGAATCTACTTCTGGATCTACCGCTAGGTGATCAAGCAAATCATTGACGTTAGAGGAATGAGGTTGTACATAAGGTTTATCTCCCTTTTCAAGCTTCTCACTTCCTTCAGTAGTCTTTTTCTCTTCTATTAGTGATCTGGGATCGTGCTTAAAACTATAAAGCTTAGTGGCAAGCCCTTTGGAATCCTTCCAAACACGACCATTTTTCGATCTTTCCTCAACTACTGCTAGTACAGCTGGGCGATGCTTTTCTCTTAACTTTTGCAACCTGGATTCAGTTACAGACAGAAAACCCATGCAAGCAGTTAAAACCAGTTGGCTGCTATCAAATGTTGAGCCTGCTAGGGACTGCAACAAAGTGGTAGCATCTCCTGCATCTTTAGTTGTAACTAATGCAGGCCCTGCGTGAACATATACAAGGACAATATTAAGATTGTGTTGCCTTTAATAGAATTGGGGCCAAAATATATCGAACTTTCCATGTGCACTCAATCCTATAAATGAGTACCATAAAACTCCATCAATGCCAGTGCTGTCCGAAATAGCATAACACGGTTCCCATCATATAGAAGCACATCCCAAACCCGGAGAACTGAAGATTGAGAACGCAATGAGAGTAAATGTGATTTACATGAATGAAATTTAATATAGAGGAAAACTAGACGAACAATCCTCACCGCTTTCCCAAGGAAGCATATTCACGAAAATAGAAAGAAACCAAGGTCCAGAGATCCATGCCACCTGCACTCCCAAGTAATCTAGATGATTAACTGCAACAGAAGTGGAGCAAAAAAGAACAATATTACCTACAATGTTTCATGTATTAAAAAGAACAGAAAAAGGATGTTAAAAAGAAGATATACAAACCCAATTTTGGAAACCTTTCCCGCATCAACTCCTCAAAGACAAGTTGGTCCACCTGACATAAGAGACAAAATAACTGAAGAGTAATTAACGTGCTCAGAACCTCTGCATGCCTAGGATTTAGGTTTGCGGTATTTATAGAAAATATTTAAAAAATCGGATTGAGATCCACAATGAATGTTCAGGAAATAGGTTAAGATAACACCTGAGATTCTATCATTTCCTCAGTGTAGTAGCCATCGAAGTAGTCATCCAAGATACCCACCAAAGTCCTGAGAAAATTCATTAAGGTATTGCATGGATATTTTCTCTTCGCATGTATGGTTTTGTGTGAATACATAAATATAGCTGCAGATTTTTTCAAGGACATATCTTTAGCAAGGGCAAGCTTATGCCCCCTTAAGAAAACCAACAAATGAAGGTCACGTTTAAGAGACAAATCATGTACCAAAAAGACTTGTTAAACTAAAATCCATACAAACAGAGATGAACAACCTTTTGAACCTACCAGAAGGCATTTTCCTCGGGCATCAAGAGTAGCAATAATCCTGCAAAGAAATTCATTGCCTGCACGTATTGTAGCACCAAAATACAAAATTAGCAAAACTAGATTTGAAAAAAGGATGCTTGTAGTTGTTCCATGAACTAGACAAAAACGAATATCATGCCTAGTGTTTCTCTCTCTCTCTCTATAAGTAATAAACGGAAATAAGCCAGTAGAACAAAGTACCAACTTAACTTGCCCAACTACCTGGCAGTACCCAACAGAGGGGTTATGTCGAGCATAAGCTAAAAGCAAACGTCTCAAAGAATTTCTACCATTCTCATCCAAAGCAGGATGACCTGGAAATGTCCGTGGGATGTCCTGCAATAGATAAAAATTTAGCACAGGGAGCAACCAACATGCCACTGTAAAGCAAAAGAAGTAGCACCTACAAATTGAAATGACAAAGTCCAAGATGCATGCATCTAATGACCTTCTCAATCTGCCTTTTCCATTTGCTCGGTGCACCAGATAAGTTGTTGCCATCCTTACTTTCATTAGTGTTTCTTTCTTGTGCTATTAAATCATGGTAATATGTCTGTACCCGCCGAGCCTTCACACCTACAAAAGCTTGCCATACCTGTGATCAAATGCAGCACTTTTTTTTTTACAAACGCAAGAAATTAGTTGATTACATAAACTGAAAACTGCAAGCTTTACCTCTCCTCTGAGATCCTTTGGCACTCCTCCTCGGACAAGGCATTCCAATTCTTCTTTCCAAGAAAAGAAAGGCTCTACGCGAATCCCATCGTCTTCAGCTCTTCCTGCTCCAACGTCATTCTCGCTGCAATAGAACGCATCAGTAGCAGCATTTTCTGCCTCACAAGTGTCCATACTGTCATGCTTCTCTGACTCGGCAGCATCCACATTGCAAGAAACACCATCACTCACAGCCAACTCTTCCTTGGCAGTGTGTGCACAACTAGAGACACCATTTCCCGAATTCTGTACTGCCTCACTGGTATCTGCACTCTCCGAGATTTTACCCTTCTCAGAATTTTCTGCAATGGAGGTATTCACGCTTCCATCCAAAACATTGTTAACACAGACCTTTTCCTCCAAGTCCTTAAAAGCTTTTGGAGATCCTGTCTTTTCTATTAACTGAAGATGGTTTTCTCCCATGGTTATCTGTTCGTCTTTCATATTCTTCCTCTTCTTAACTCGAGAGCTCATTAAATTCTCTATCGCACCAAGGGATGATCTAATTTGCGCCCATGTTTGCACCTTACAGGCTTTTGTTTCATTTGAAAGCTGCACCTCCTTTTTGGGATCACTTTCTGATGAATCATTGGTAACTGGTTGTCTGTCACTCGTGTCATCCCCTTCCCCAAGCCTCTCTGAATTAATTTCTACTTTCTGCTCAGTAACTTCTGCCTGCAATTCCTCTTTACATTCTCTTCCAGAGGAGCCACGTTGAGCATATACTGCCAACTGATCAAGGAAGTTCTCCCACTTATCTAATCTTTCCTCTTCCTCTTCCTAATATCAATTATATATCATTAAGCTGGATAGAAAATTTACATATCGGCATGTTTCCGTAAGATATCAACCTAGTGCTACAGCTAATGCAGCGGATGCTATGAGCAACATCTAAATATGGCCTCATCATAACACATAATTCTGTTAGTTGTGTACGGCTGCCGTAGCAATGGAATAAGGGCAAACATCCAGAAAACACAGTTCCATTTTATTTTTTTCTCTTATAATAGCATTGGTTAGTCTTCCATATGACGAAAAGATAGGTTGTTCGGAATATTTTTAAAAAGTTGAAACTCATTGTGATTTCACCAGCAGGTACACTGTTCACACGTATAGCATCCAACTAAAAGGTGCAAAACAATAAAAAAAGTTACCTTGTAGATACTGGCGTACTGTTTATATCTTTGTGCATGCTGAGGTCTCAAAGCGAATCCATAGGAATCCCTGTTGACATCAAATTTATGTTGAGATCATACAAATCTAAATTATATGACCCAATAAGCTAATTTGATTATTTTGAGAAATTAAAAAACAACTAATTAAACCAAAAACAACAACAAAGGTTATTCATATCTGACAGCATATAAAATTTCAAACACTATATATATGTATGTATGTATATATATAGGTTTTCCTATGGTCCTCCAGTGGGACCATCCCACGTAACATCTAGAAATAAAAAACATAACATTATTATAATTAAACATAACATCGATGTTAGAGAAGTGTAACACCAAGAAATTTACTTTAAAAAATGTAACACAAAATATGTAACACCTCTTTTAAGATCAATGTTACATTAAACAAGTTTAAAAACCACTTTAATAACAGCCATATTCGTTTAATATTAATAAACTACACCTAACGAACCGTAGAAAAACCCTATAATATATATATATATATAATATGTATGTATTGACGGACCTGGAATCAACTTCCAACGAACGTTTACTCAACAAGGACAACAACATAGCTCAAAAAGAGTTTCAATTCCACAGCCCATAGCTTTCACGCTCTTGTAATTACCAAATCTCAAACCCGCATCTCACTTTCAAATTCTACCCTACCTTTCCCTTCAATCTCTTTTTTCTTCAATCAAAACCACAATTAACACACAACGAAACCAAATTCATCCAAAATTCATGAAAGAGAACGATTTCTTTATTTTTTATTTTTTATGATCATGCTACAGAAAAGGATCAAGAACGAGAATTTGTCAGACAAAGCTCGAGAATTTAGAGGGTTCAGAGGACGCGTGGAGAAATCTAGGAGCTTTCGAAACTCAGTAAAAAGGAATTTTTTTTCTATTTTTTAATAAATGAGTTGTTTTTGTATAGAATGTAGATAAGAAGTGAAGTACTAACCTTCTAGGCTCGAGAGTGTGGAGGAGATTGAAGGTCTGGTCCGCCATTATAGCTTCTCACAGGAGGGGGAGAGAGAGAGAGAGAGAGAGAGAGAGAAAGAGAGAGAGATTGAATAGGGTTGATCCGGAAGAATCGAAGAGCGGTCTCTGAGTTTTTGCGAGCTCCACGGAATTCTTCTTCCTGTTTTTTTTTTTTTTTTTTTTTTTTTTTTTTTGGGAGGAGAAATGTTGAGACTTTCAGGGTTCAGACGTGGTGGTTTTTGGAGGGAAGGAAGGGACGGGTGGGTCCCACACACCAGTTTTTGTCTCCTATTAACTTCCATTTATTTCTCTCTCTCAACCCTTTTTTTTAAGGGGACAAAAGACGGAAAAGAAAAGAAAGACCACGTGTTATTAATTAACGAAACTATTGCAAAATTGCAAATTTACAAATTTAATAATATTAACCAAAAACGGGTCTAAGGTAATTAAAAAATATAATTTTATTTATTTATTTTAAGCATCAAGTGCTTTTGATGACATTGAGCTCAGCTTACTCTTTGCGTTTGATGATTTCGACATTTTTCTTCTGAAATGTTATAAGAAATCCCCTCCATCCAATTCTATCTATGTTTGGTGGTTTTTTTTTAATTTTTTTATTTTCAAAGATTCTTTTAAACCATAAACAGATTTGGAGTTAGGTTTTTCATTAATAAATAAATATGAGAGTTGTCGATAAATACACTTTAAGCAATAAAGGACGCCAATTATTGCCCATTAATCAAGATCTTAAATGTCAAAATTAAAAACCTAGGAGCCTAATTTTCCAACCAATAAAGTATTTGACATTAATGGCATCATTAAGATGGCCTGAAATAAAATTTAGGCAGTGATCCACCAAAGAATTTGGCATTAATAACAGAATTAATCTTAACATCTAAGTAATAACTATATTGCTACTTAGTCTCAAACTAGAAGAAAATATGCACAAAACCAAAGTGTCAAGTATGGACATAAATCACAAAGAGGCTAATGGGGGTCCTTGCATGGCGGCGTAGGGGGCCTTGCGGCGGCAGAGGTGAGGCTGTTTTTGAGAAGTCCGGGAACCAATTTTCATTGATGATGATAGAAAGCTAAATTGCATGAATAGCTCAGTCAATTTTCATTGATGATGACAATTATAAGGCATACGGGAACCATGAAGACTAGACAGATCTCCCTGAAAATAAAGAAAGACTTGAATTGGTATTTGCAAAAATGTTACAGAATATTACCGCTAATTTTTAATCCCATGATTCATGATTCTTCTTTATTATTATATATTGTTTATCAAAACAGGATAACTGGAAAATCGATGCTTAGAAATAATTAAAAAAAAAAAGATCAAGAATTCTATTGCTTACTTGTGGCAGAAAAATTAAATTGAAAATTGATGATATATATGATCACGGGGGTGCTCAAATTTAGCAGTTTTGTTTGTGTATTCTTATAAGACAAGTTCTATAGTGGGAGCCGAAAAAAGGACCCATGTCCTTTTGCTCTCTCTCTCCTCTGGTGGGAACTAAAAAATGTACCCACATCCGGAGGTTCTTTTGCTATCTCTCCATGGGACTTGAACCAGGAACTCAATCCATTAAAAACTACTAATACACTCACTAAGCACCATTTTAGTAAATAAAATCTAGTGAATTTAGTTATAATTATTGTGTGGTAACTATGGCTCGTTTGTTATTGTTTTCAAAATAGGTAAAAATGTACATGTTTTAAAAAATAAGAATTTTTTAAAAATTTTATTGAAAGTATTTTTAAAATTATTATCTCAAAAAACGTGTAAAAATATTTTTAAAAGTTCTAAGAACGAAACCTAAAGAAGATATCTCATGTTACAAGCGAAAACTTATTGCGTTACAAAATACTCACATGCATGTACACACATGAGGGAGGTATATACTTCTAGGCACAATGTTTTCAAAATGGATTCATATCATTTCTGCTACTGTTCAAGATAGGAAAATTCATAATTCCTGCGTTAATCAGGCATATAATTTGAATTCAAAAGGTCATTCCAAAAATTAAATTAAAACCATTAAAATATTATTAATGAAATGGATCTTAACAAGCGGAATTAGTAAACGAAACCTGAAAAGTTGACGCTGTATAGAAGGATATGCATATTGGGATCCTCCAAAGGTCAAATAAGGCAAGTTTTCCAGCTTCCAAAAAGGTTTCTGATATCGTCGAATTTGGTGGAAACGGACAAACAGACAAGACTTATTGCTTTGTCACGATGTGTGGCGTTTTCTCGATCAAACTCAATTATTTAGGCCTTCAAATGTGTTTTTTTTTTTTCGTAAGAGGTTGCTAGGAACTCCGGATTCTCACTCTGACTGTGTTTCCTCATTCTGGTCAAATGTGTTTAAATTCCTTTTCTTGTTCAAAAATTTCCCTTTTTGGAAAATATTGTAATTCAATTATTTCTAATTATGTAAAGGTCGTACAGGCCTGGTAGTTCATTTGGAGAAGATTTATTTACAAAGTGAAAAAAAGATAGAAGAGAGAAAGCAAATTGAAGAAAGATAAAAAAAAGAGATTTATTTATCAAACTCTGTGTGTAACTGATTACAAGCTGGAGAAGATAACAAGAAGACGGAAAAGGATTGAATAGAGGAACTCCAGAACATTCTGTGACCTTAGATATGTGGATATCAATGGTGACAAAAAATAAATAATGAAGACTAACTAGTACCTGATCTTGACTAAAATTCGTTGGCGAAGGCATGGGCTCGCATACGTAGTAACCCCATTGATGGTAATGGTGGGGATGTGAGCAATCTTGTTCCAATACTCCCCTTTCTCCCTCTTGCACTTTTCCTTCCATCAAAGGACATCCATATAACTCAAAGTTCTGAACTGTAATCGTCCACAAGTTATAGCATTGAATGATCGAAAGTGATGTTAAAGAGAGGAGTTGTTGAAGCCCTTCGCCGTCCAGGGTTTTAAGCCATCTAAGTGAATAAATTTCAAGCTTTGTAATAGTGCTAGGAAGCAGCCCTTCTTCTTGAAATGACTCCAAATTATTTTCGAATGTACAGTTATCAAATTATGAACGTTATAAGATTGGGAAGTCCTCACAAGTTCCATCTCATTCCGGAGGTGATAACTTTGTCGCAATTGTAAATTCGAAGTTCAGTTAGGTTGGGGCGGTCATATGGGTGTAGAAGAGGGGATTCTAAGTTCCTACAGTCAAAGAATGCAAGACTTTTCAAGCTCGTTGGAAGAGACCTACATGTTGACGAGTCGAGGGACTCGCAGATTTGAAGAACTTCAACACACCCAAATGATTCTACAACATGATATCCACTAAGCTTTCTGCAGTCCAAAAGATTTACGTAGCCGACGATTGGCATCATTGGGAATGGAGACGCAAGCTGTGGACATGCACTGATGTAAAATTGTGTTAGGTATGGCAGCTTGACATGTTATATAACTCTAGGCATTCCAATGATGCAAATGGCTTTGCACTTGATGAGATACTCCAACAAAGCTCAGGACCCACACTCACTATTGCATCAAACCTGGAAATGAAAAGATATTTGAGTGGTGGCAAACTGAAGCAGTATCTGCAATTGGAAAGATTTACATGGACTACGTTGTAGACTCATTGATCGCCTAACCAATTTGGAAAATTTGTGCCTCCATAATTAATAACCTGAAGCTTCTTCAAGGTTGTGTTGGGCAATAGATTTTCAAGCACAACGCTTTCATGTTCTGTGTGATCAGTTTCGTAATCATCATCCCATTCCGGCTTCAACTCCTCAAGATTCGTATCCTTATATTAAGTTCTGCAACTTTCTAATGCAAATTTTTCTCCTAAGATCTGCAAGTTCTCCCAACTCTCCTATTCTGGTTCCATCTTCTTTTCCCACAAATTTATAGAGGCTCTTCATTTTACCCGTTGGTGCTGGCATATCTAGTATGCTGCTTCCACTGACATCAAGATATCTCAAATTAACAAGAGGATGAAGATCGTTAGGTAGCTTAGTGAGATGACGACAATGTGCCAGCTTTAACGTTTGTAGATTGTACAACGTGCTTAAAGATTCAGGCAATCTTTCAATCAGAGACCATGAGAAATTCAAGTAGCAAAGATGCCTTAGTTCGCCTATCAAATGAAGTAACTTCACTTTTATAAAACAACCAGGCAAAGACAAAACTGTCAAGAATCCCACCTTTGAAAAGAAACCATTTGTGAAATTCTTATGTAAGGTACGCCCACCTTGTAGAGTAATAGCGCACAGATGAGGTGCTTCAAAAATGAAATTGGACAATTCGTAAAATTCTTCTCTCTCATAGCATATGTAAGATAATGTGCATCCTTCGTCATCTAAATTTCATCTGAGTTGATGTCATCTAGGAGAAAATAAAACTTTCCAGCTATAATTTTAGCTAAATCAACCACAAGATCATGCATAACAAAAGAGGATGCATAGGAGTTACTTGGTTGAAAAAATGACCTAGATATGAATTCATTAAAGTACTCATCACCGACTTCTTCGATTCTTCTCCTTCTCTTTGGCTGCTCCAGAAAGATTTTCTGCCATCCTTAGTGAGATCAAGTCCTTCTTTTCAATTACACAGTCTTTGGGAAATATTGAACAATAAGCAAAGCACCGTTTTAAGGGTGAGGGGAGATAATGGTGACTCAATCTCAAAGCTGAAAGGATTTTGCTTTGCCCATCCTTCAGATCCCAAATATCACTCCGATATAAATGCCATTCCCTAACATCCAATGTAGAGCGCAACAATCCTTCAAGTGTTTTTAAAGCTAATAGCAACCCTTTGCATTTCCTTACAATGCCTCTGCATGTTCTTTCTAGTTCTTGATGGGCAGTAAAGTCTCCGATTCCAGAAGCATGCTTTTCAAAGAGTTCCCCACAAGCTTCATCTGATAATTCCTTCAGATGATAGCATGAAACAGTTCACATTATAGACGCAACTTTTTTGCTTCTTGTTGTCACAATAATTTTACTTCCTTGTGCCCCATCTTTGAAAGGCACTCTCGTGACCTCCCAATCAACATAATTCTCATTCCAGTCATCGTCCTAAATGATAAAGAACTTCCGTCCCATTAACCTCTCTTTTAGTTTAACTTGTACGGAATTCAGGTCTGTGACATCTTGAGAAGAAGTTGAAGAGACTGACTGAAGCACTGTTTTCGTGAACCGAGAAACATCGAATCCTTCAGAGACACAAACCCATGCCTTGAGTTCAAAATATTTTTCGACTTTATCATCATTATAAACTAATTGAGCAAGAGTAGTTTTTCCAAGTCCGGCCATGCCTACTATTGGAATCACACCTATCTTATCGGCACCTTTATCATTTGACAGCAACAACTTGATTATTACATCCTTGTTATCATCTCTACCGTAGACGCCAGATTCTTCGACTAGAGAGGTTGAAGGTGATCTCCATGATAAGTTCTTTTCAACATCCTCTTTACGACCAAGGATATCTTTTTGACATGCAATATATTCCAACCTCTCAAGAATCTCCACAATCCTGGCCTTCCTCTCTCGATAAGTTGAATCATAAATAGAGGAGAAGAAGTTACTCACCTTGCTTAGGCCGCTTCTTGACTCGGGTTCCATCTTGAGTTGGAGAGCATCAGCTTCAATTTCAGCCAAGAGACCCTCAGCATCAAAGACAGCACCTTGAAGCTCATCGAGCCAATTCTTCACTCCACGGTTTTTTCTCTTATACTCTGCATCATCGAGCACTGGAGTGACAGAGGAAAACATTATCTTCAATTATCTGAGCAGCAAATTTTCATCAGGAGGACACCTGAAGGGAAGAAGAAAGAAAAGCTCCACTCACCAATTCCGCAGCCATGATCTTGTCTTGATCAATTCAGTTTGCTCAGCCAAAGAATCACAAAAGGCTAGCTAATGACAAAATGTGAGTAACAGCGCAAAAGATCAGAACCAGATGAATACATGCGTGAGAATTGTTTGAGAACATCAATAATAATTGAAGCTAATTGACCAGCAGGTCAGCCTACCATTGGCCAATATGAGAACGACTTTACCATTAAAATTTAATATTGATTTGAAAGAGAAAGTAATACTTAAACACTGAGAATTATAGTACCTTAATACCCTAATAAAATCGCTGCGCTGGGTACCCATTCAACATAATTTTCAAATAGCTATGCTTCCGAAAGCACTGGGAAACCGCCAAAAACATGGATACCTTCCTCACTCTCTGGAATCACTCTACTTTTTTTCCCCTCGGTATGTGACTCATATACAGTATATATATACATACATATACAAATATAGTTAATGGCATGCACATTTGGTATGTAGCCGAAAGGAAGTTGGAAATGAACAGGTTTTAAAATCCATGAATTTGATACTAGATGGAGTTAATTTTTGAGTCACATAATATTGTGTGTGCAGAACATAAATATATTCAGGGTAACTAGTTTTGGCTTATTTCATAAGTAATTCCTCTATTTTTAGAGAACATAAAAGTATTGAATTTGAAAAACACCTTTTAATTTTATTCATATGGATGAGAAACCAAGGAGAAAAAAAAAGATACCTTAGACCAATTTGTTTATGAAAGATACTCTTTGTTAGAGACTTAATTCTTTAATTAGAGAACCTAGATTGCCGGCCTATTTTTTTTTTATTTGCTTTCTTTTTTTTTTCTCATTTACATATTTGTCCAGTTAAAAGGTGTTACATCAATAAAAAATCTTACAATTATGCTGTTTGTGAGAGTTGTTGAAACCAACAGTTTTATTTTAAAAACTATAGTATATAAAAGCTTTATACTGTAACAATTTATTATACCTACTAAAAATTTTATATTATTTATTAATTAAAACCAAAGGTTGAAATTGAGCTCCCAAACAACCCAAATAGCGTTCTGAAAATTTCAGCACTTCTAGTCCACATTAAAGTCGTCAGCACTTGTCACGCCACGTTACAGAATCTCATAATGGAAATGGCAAAAAGATTTCGGAGGTTTTAAAGAGATCACACCCTGCTAGCATAATAACTTATTAATTTCTACAGAAGTAGTTATATTAAATGCAAAATATACCTTTGACTGTTGTTATATAGAAACCCTTAAAAACTTCGAATTTTCTCCCACTAAGCTTGGTTGTTCAAAGATTCTACGCTTGGTTTCCTTTTTTTTTTTTTTCTTTGAGTCTCGGGTATTTTTATTTTTCGGTCTTTTCAGGGAAGAACAGTTGTCTATGGAATTAAATTACACGAGTATGTAGGTCATTATGGTGGGCAACACGGCAATACAATTTTCCAAGTGTTAAGCTAAAAGAGGTTCCATGAAACTGCAGAGCTTGAATTTGGGGAGTCCTTATACATTTTTTGAATCATATCTTTAACACATACAAAGTAAGAAAATGTTTTTTTTTCCTAAGTCTCAGGACAAAGAAACGACGAAACGTTTCTATTTGAATAATTTTTAGTTCTTTGCTTGATTTTGCTCGGACTCTTTTCCCTCTCTCTTGCTCTCCTTCGTCGTCTTCTTCTTCTGCCTCTTCACCTTTTTGCTTCATAAATAATAACAATGTGTAGTGCAAATACAGTCAGTCAATTGTTTGTTGCCTCTAACAAGTAGTTCATATACCAATAGAGTTACATATTTGCAAATCACATGTGTTTATTAAACATTCATTATGAAATTATAAGTTTTTGTTACGAATAAGATGCGTCATAATTCTACCAATAGCAAAATCGCGAGAAGATAATAAATAAAAAAACGAACACAAAAATTTATAGTAGTTCACTCTAAATGTGAGAGTTACGTCCACTTTCAGCTGTTGCAAAAAATTCACTATAATGTTGAAGTTTATAAGAGAAAATAACACATCACAATCAACTTTGTGTTTTTTCTAACCTCTCTCACAAAACTCAAATCAACACCCCTTTTATATATAAGAAAATTAAGGCAGCCGAATTTTACAAGTGTGTTCTTTTGCATAGCAAGTCCCATATTTGACCGTCACCTAACAATAACTCGGTTTCAGTCATTTTCATGACCAACAGGGAAAATGGTCCAACCAAGACTACAAAGGCTCGCAGCCCTCCGAAGTCCGAACATAATCTCTTTGTCAAAGACCCGCCTGCATTAGAGACAATATTGTTTATTGAATAATTAAATGAGGAAAGCTTGATTTAGCAGAAGGGCGGAAACGGAGACTCTGAGAAATTAGAGGATCACCTTAGCTTAAGATTTCGCATCCATTGCTTCAAGAACCTTATAACACCTTCAAAGGCTATAGTTGAGTATCTCTTGCATCCATTCAGTTTTTAAAATGCAGAGAACTACAAATTAACTGTCATGCGTTGAGTTGTCTGATGTCGCTTCAAAACTGGGTGTAGGTTGGTGTCTTGTAGCTCATTTCACTGAGATTCAGCTAGACAAATATGTACACTGGAATTCAATCAGAATAGTTAGCCAAGGTAAAAATTATCTCAGTAACAATTACATACACATAAATCCAATGCCATATAACGTTTATTTTTATTTTTATTTTTTACAGGAAATGAATTTTATACCATGAAATATCATGCATCACACCTTGATTTAGCAGTGGCCCGATACGATTTGCTTGTTTGATGCCTCTTATACTTTCTGCATCCAGTTACAAGTTAAGTACGTTAGTTAATATTATGTGCTATAATTTAAGGAATTTCCATGTTCATAGTTCGACGATCGATTAATTACCTTCACAACGTACCAGGTTTTGTAATCATGGCCTCGAGCATATTTCCCAACACTTTCGTTTCAGATTCATCATTGTCCTGAAGATCAATTGTAATTATTCTGCAAAACTACCATCAATAGGTCACTTGTCGTGCTCATGTCCTAGAGTAGAGAAACCTCCGCGAATGCATCTCGAGCAACACCCTAATAAGCACAAGCTTATTAGAATAAGCCAACATTGTAAAGACATCAAAATCAGCAATGCTCAATTTTCTTTACCAGCATAAGCACAAGTTTTCTTCTTGTACAATAATTGTCTAAAGACGACACAATTCATCACTATGAATAGGCCCAGTTTAGACCCCAAGCTCACTTCGAGAAGTTTAGGTCCAATTTGTGTCTGGTAAGACATATCAAATGCAATTCTCGAAACAATTTTGGGCAAATCTACAGCTAAAAGGAGAAGCAAGCCAGATGCTGCTATATATAACCAGCAATCTACACACGACAATAGAAAATATGTCTGAATTATCAACTTCAGAGAATCGTTCAATTTGAAAAAAAAAAAAATGAGCTAGTAAAGAAATCCTACAGGGATGAAATTGCAAGAAATTGGAAAACAAGTTCCGAGGGAAATGTAAAATTGTTTCTTGTAGAATACATCCATACCTCCTTCTCAAGAGAAGGACATTTATTCTCAAGTGACTGATTTCTCTGCAAACAAAAAGACCATAATTCTAATTTAGTTATTTTACTTTTTTTAACAATATATATGTAATTTTTTTTAGTTCCAAAAGTATGGGTTTCATTATATTAAAAAATAACCTTATGTGCTTCTTCATCAATAGCGACAACCCGCGACGCAAAAAGCTTTCTAATATCTTTCACTCTGCATCTCAATTCGCTCTGCATCTCCTGTTGCATTGAGGACACTGAAAAAGCAAACAAATAAAGAAAGAAAGAAAAAAGTGCAAATAATTCCAATTTCCCACAAGAATGAACAGGGAAAAAAAATAATAAAATAAAATAAAATAAAATAGAATAGAAAGATCATACCTTCCCTTGATTTTGACACCTTTTAAGCCACTTGCGTATGCAAGACATCCCAAATAGATGCCCACATGGAAGAGAACTACATCACCCAAAACCCCCCCAAAAAAAAAGGAAAAATTGTTGAGAAAAGACACAGGATTTCCGAACGAGTAAAGTTGTCATTTTTCAATGAAATCAATGCAAGAGTTATACTTCAAAAGAAAAAAGAGTATGAAATTGGAACCAGATATGATGATGGCCATTGTTAGTCCAAGCTTCCATGCAAATAGGGCAAAAAAGGCCGTCGATTTCTGTGGCGCTCCAACTTTTTCCCTTCGGAATCCTCGCCTCCCATTCCCAAGCAGCAAGCTTTTCCTTCTTCTTCGTCTTCTTCGTTTCTCTCGGAATCCTGTTCGCTTAGAGATTCTTCACTTCCGATTTCTCACACACTCTCTCTCTCTTTCTCGTTCTTCTCTCTCCTCTTTTCTGTCCGCCGGAATGAAGCCCTTTTCCTGGGAAGAATTTATTCATTTTATTTGAGGAAGTGACGACATGCCGTTTTATGATGAAGCCCTTTTTCCTTATTTTTTCTATTAATTCTTTTTATCTTTATTGTCAAAAAACAATATACGATTTGGACTGCGTTATATTTATTTATTTATTTATTTTGAAAATACTGCGTCACATTCTATACATTTAGTTTTGGAATTTATGCTCAATTTTTTAGTCAACTTCTGATTTTGACCTTAAAAAAACCCAGAATATCGTAAAGAAAAATAAACAAGAAAAAGAAAAGAAAAATCTCATACTTATGGAGCAGATTGAAATTTACACATGGATTTTTTTTTTTTGCTTCTTGAGGATTCTTGTGTTTCTTTCTTTTTCTTTAATTTGTTGAGCTTTCTTTCTTTTTTGGAGTTTTGCTCCTTTATTTTTCTTCCACTTTTCTTGGTCTTTTTCTTTTCTTCTTTTAATGGTGTTTAAAAAAGAATTCAGCCAACATTTTGAATTTGGAAACAGTTTACTGCTACATATATATTGTCTATAATGTATATCAAGCCGGGCATAGTATGCGTAAAATTCAAGATTTAATTCCATGACTGACTGAATTTTAACCAAACGGTAAAGGTAAGAATTCTATTTGCTCACATGTTGCAAAAGACAAAACTGTGTTATAATCAAGCCATCTGGCAGAAGTTCAAGAACTTTTGTATGCTTTTCCATTGGCTTTGGACAATTTTCTGCTATCTAGTAACAAACATCTGCTCATAAAATGAATCATAGACAGAAAAACACAAGTCATCTTTTTAAATTATAAAGTTTGGAAACAATCAAAAGTTTGTAAATGGGAATGAAATAGTGTAAGAATAAAAATTCCCATACCTTTTGTACAGTTCACTTAACTGTGAAACAATTAATTCTATTGAAAGGCTTGATTTGGCACAAGGATGTAACAACAAATATTACAATTAAGAGGATTAATAACCTTCTCAACTTGACAGCTTTTGCAGCCGTGGCTTCAACTTCAAGCATCTTCAAACACTTTCGCAAGGCTGAGTACTAAATATTGTCCTGAATTCGTATTTTCTCCAGGCTATCAATTTCAATAATTTCGGCACAACTAGCATAGACTTGTTGCTTGCCACGCTGATGTCCTCGTGGTTCATTGAGAACCATTTCCCATTATTTTGCTTCGAACAATGCTGCAAGGATCACCATACACCAGAGCATTTCCGTTTCGCCATTGGGAACAAGCCACCATTATTAAGACAATCAAAAATCAGCAATGCTCAGTTTTTTTTTTACCAGCACAAGAACAAGCTCCAAAAGAGTGGTCCTATGAACACAGAAAGCACAAGTCTACCAAACATCAAAAAGAGATCACAAGCTCAAGGACAAAAGAAATCACCTCGAAGTTACACAACTTTTCGAACAGATAAAACAAACAAATAAATAACAAAGAGCTAGCAAGCACCTGGATCTTCTTTATATACGCTTATAATTGATAATATTGTTGGGGACGTGAGTAATCTTGTTCCAGTACCTGCCTTTCTCCCTCTGCAGTATTCAATCAGATTTGGGCGGTCACATGAGTGGGGCAGACGAAATCCTAAAATCTTGCAATGAGTGAATGTAAAGCCTTTTCAAGCTAGCTGGAAAAGACTTACAAGTTGTTGAGTCAAGAGACTTGGAAGACTGCAAGATCTTCAAGGCACCTGAAAGATTCCACGACATGATATCCGGTAATCTTTTTGCTGTCGAGAAGACTTACTAATGCAGATCGGCATCTTGTAGCTCATCTCACTGAGATCCAACCAGACATGTATATACATTGAAATTTCATCAGGATAAAGAAAGCAAGGTAAAAATTGTCAGTATCATTTACATACACATAAATTCAACACCATATAGCATTTGTTCTTTACATGCAATGAATTTATACCATGACATATATCGCATCACGCCTCAGTCTAGCAGTAGACCCACATGCTTCAAATGTACGAAACTTGTATGACATTTAAGCCTCCAATAAAATCCGAGAGTTCACAAACTTTGAGACTTGGCAAATGTATGGAACTTGAAGAGATATAAAGGGAAGATGTCCACAGATTTCTTGGTATGACCAGAAAGCAAACCCGTACAGCCTTCAGATCATTACCTCACTCCGTAATTCCATGTTGTGAAAGCATAGTCCCCTTGGTGACTTTTTTGATAGATCTGGGTAAATCAAAGACAACTAGAACTAATTAGTTAAAATTAAAAGGCTTAATTTGGCATAATTAAGGACATGACAAGGAAGTAATAATCAAGCTGTTGCTGTCGGAGAGTGGAAATAGCAGTAAGAAGGGTGTGATTTCAATAGTAGGCATAGGCAGACTCGGAAAAACTACTCTTGCTCAGTTAGTTTACAACGATGATGAAGTTAAGAAACATTTTGACAACGAAATCTCCCTGATGAGATCTTCCCAACACCCTCTTTATGTCCAAGGATATCCTTTTGACTAGCAATATATTCCAATCTGTCAAGAATCTCCTCAATCTCTTGGCCTTTCTCTCTTGGTCAGTTGAATCATAAATAGAAGAGAAAAGGTTACTCACCTTGCGTAGGCCGGTTTTTGACTCAACTTCCATCTTGAGTTGGAGAGCATCAGCTTCAATTTCAGCCAGGAGGTCCTCGGCATCAAAGACAGCACCTTGAAGCTCGTCTAGCCAATCTTTCACTCCTGGTTTGTTATTTGCTTGCACTCCGCATCATCAAGCACTGCAGAAATAGAGGAGAGCTTTAGCTTCAATTTTTTGAGGAGCACATCCAAGCCAGAGCTTTTTTTCCAGCCAGGAAGTTCTCAATTTTCTAAAACAACGGTTGAACTGAAGCAGAGAGGAAAGCTCCACCCACCAACTCTGCAGGCATGACGGTCTCTTGATCAGCTCAGTTTGCACAGACAAGGATTCGCACAAAGCTAACGGGCAAAATGTAAGAAAAAAAGCAAACGATCAGAATCTGATGAATAGAAGCGTCAGATCTGTTATTGGTTAGCGTGACAACAACTTGACTACTCAAAAGTATTACTTAACACTATGTTATTATAGTATATTAATACTCTAAATTAACATGTAGTAATAGCCAAAAGTCCCTTGAACCTATTACACTCCACGGTAGGTACTTGATAGATTATGGTGGACCACCCACCAAACATAATTTTAATTTGAAAAAGCTATATGCTTGATCAGAAAGCACTTGGAAACAACTTAGCATTAATATGGATATGCGTTCCTACTTTTCTGACTTCAACAGCCTTTATTTTTAATTTATTTTTAATTTTATTTATTTTATTTATTTTTCGCTAAAGAACATCAAATTTCATTAAAGATAAACGAGGATAATGGCAGCCACATGGTGGATCTCAACAAGAGAAATTAGAAAAAGAAACCATAAAAGAGACTATTTTTTGCACTTCATTATTGAACATCGTTGAGCCAAAATACAGAGTGAAGGTGCAGGACTATCCCATGCTTAATGAAGGAAAAAAAAAAAAAAACCAGATTTAAAAGAGTTGAAAAGGGGGTTAGCTTGTACAACTTTTAAAAAAGAAAAAAATGAACAAGTAATGAAGAGCAAGCAAGCTAGTACCTGCATCTTGTCTATATACGTCTATGATTGATGGTAATGGTGGGGATGTGGGCAACCTTGTTCCAATACTCCCCTTTCTCCTTTTCACACTTTGCCTCCAGCAAAGGACATTCATAAAACCATAACTCTTGAAGAGAGGACGGAAGCCCCTTTTCTGTGATTGTCTGCAAGTTAGGGCAAAAATTGATGGAAAGTGATGTTAAAGAGGTGAGTTGTTGAAGCCCATTGCTGTCCAGGGTTTTAAGCCATTCAAGTCCGCAGGTTACAAGCTTTTTTATATTGTTAGGTAGCAGCCCTTCCTCTGGAAATGACTCCAAATTATTTTCAAATGTACAATTATAAATCCCAAATGTTGTAAGATTGGGAAGTCCTTGCAAATTCCAGCTCATTCTGGAGGTGATAACTTTTTCGCAATTGTGAATCTTAAGTTTAGTCAGATTGGGGCAGTAATATGAGTGGAGCAGAGGAAATTCTAAATTCTCGCAACTCCAGAACTCAAGCCTTTTCAAGCTAGCTGGAAGAGACCTGCATGTTGTTGAGTCAAGAGGCTTGGAGATTGAAAGATGTTCAAGGCACCCATACGATTCTAAAACATGATATCCAGCAATGTCCTTGCTAAGAACTACACTGCGGACGATGGGCATCACTGGGAGAGAAAAAGCAAGTTGTGGACATGCAATGATGTAAAACTCAGTTAAATATGGAAGGACACAAGGCAAGTCTCCAGTAAGCTTCTCGCAATTAGATAGAAAAAGTGTTTTTAGTTTCGGAAAAGCTCCATCTGGTGTTAACCATTCCTCCCAGTTTGACATGTCTTTAAATTCTAGGGTTTCCAATGATGCAAATGGCGTTAGATCTGATGAGTTATTCCCACAAAACTCATGACCCACCATCACTATTGACTCAAATCTTTGAATCTCAAGATATTTGAGGGAGGGCAGTTGCCCAAGTGGTGGCAAGCTGTAGCAGTATTTGCAATCATAAAGATATACATGGGTCATGTTGTAGAATGACTCATCGCCGAACCAATTTGGAAATTTTGTGCCTCCATAATGACCAATCCAAAGCACTTCCAAGTTGGTGTTGGGCAGCAGATTGTCAAGCACAGCCCTTTCGTGGTCTGTGTTATCAGTTTCATAATTATCATCCCAATACAACCCCAATTTCTCAAGATTCTTGTCCCTCAATTTGGCCTCCAAAGCGTCCTCTGCTTCTATTACATTCTGTAGTTTCGTAATGTGAAGTTTTCCAACAAGATCTTCAAGTCCCCCCAACTCCCCTATCTTCATCCCATCATCTTTTCCCACGATGAAGGTACTTAACTTTTGAAGGCTCTTCAATTTACCCATTTGTGTTGGCATGCCTTCTAGGCCACTACAAGAAACATCAAGATATCTCAAATTAATGAGATGATGAAAATCTTTGGGCAGCATAGTGAGACTAAGACAACCAACCGCCTTCAATGTTTGTAAATTGTACAACTTGCAGAAAGATTCAGGCAATGTTTTGATAAAACTGTATGACAGATCAAGATATCGAAGATGCCTTAGTTCATCCATTGAATGAGGTAACTCTTCAATCATGCAACCAGGCAAAGACAAAGCTCTTACGCATCTCACCTTCAAAAACCAATCATTCACTACTTTCTTATGTGAAGTGTGATCTTTTTTTACAAAAAGAGTGCGCAACGTAATTATTTCAGAAACATGATTAGGAAATTGAGAGAAAGTACCCTCTCCCATAAAGCATGTAAGATGACGTGCCCGCTTCATTAACTCAATTTCGTTTAAATTGTTGTCATCTAGGAGAAAATGGTACCTTCCAGAGACAAATTTAGCCAAATCAACAATAAGATCATGCATGATAAAAGAGGAATCGCTATAGTTACTTCGTTGAAAAAACGATCTGGATACTAAATCATTAAAATACTCATCACCCACGTCTTCCATTCTCTTACTTCTCTTTGGCTGCTCTAGAAGATTTTCTGCCATCCATAGTAAGATCAAATCCTCCTTTTCAAATGCAAAGTCTTTGGGGAATATGGAACAATAAGCAAAGCATCGTTTTAGGGGTGAGGGAAGATAATAGTAACTCAATCTCAAAGCTGGAAGGATTTTGCTCTGCTCATCCGTCAAATCCCAAATATCACTCTTTAATATTTTTTCCCATTCCCCAACGACCAAAGTAGAACGCAACATTCCTCCAAGTGTCTTTAAAGCTAATGGCAAGCCTTTGCATTTCTTTACGATTTCTCTGCCAATTCTTTCCAGTTCTCTATGTGCAGTAAAGTCTCCAATGACAAAAGCATGCTTCGCAAAGAGTTCCCAACTAGCTTCATTTGATAATTCCCCCAGACGATGGCTTGAAATAGTAGAAGTTCCCATGATTGACGCAACCTTTTTGCTTCTCGTTGTCACAATAATCTTGCTTCCTCGAGCGCCATCTATGAAAGGCTTCCTCATGTCCTCCCAATCAACATAACTCTCATTCCAAACATCGTCTAATACAATGAAGAACTTTCGTCCCATCAACCTCTCTTTCAACTTTACTTGTAGGGAATTCAGGTCTGCGGCATCATTAGAAGAAGTTGAAGAGATTGATTGAAGCACCGTTTTCGTCACCCGGTAAACATCAAATTCTTCAGAGACACAAGCCCATGCCATCAGCTCAAAATGTTTCTTAACTTGATCATCATTGTAAACTAACTGAGCAAGAGTAGTTTTTCCAAGCCCGCCCATGCCTACTATTGGAATTACACCTATCGTACCGCTACCTTCATCATTTGACAACAACATCTTGATTATTACATCCTTGTCTTCATCTCTACCATAGACACCGGATTCTTCGACCAACGATGTCGAAGGTAATCTCCATGATGAGATCTTCCCAACACCCTCTTTTAGACCAAGGATATCCTTTTGACTTGTAATATATTCCAGCCTCTCAAGAATCTCCTCAATCTTGGCCTTCCTCGCTCGTTCAGTTGAATCATAAATAGAGGAGAAGAAGTTACTCACCTTGCTTAGGCCAGTTCTTGACTCGGATTCCATCTTGAGTTGGAGAGCATCAGCTTCAATGTCAGCCAAGAGATCCTCAGCATCAAAGACAGCACCTTGAAGCTCGTCGAGCCAATCCTGCACTCCCCGGTTTCTTATTTGCTTGTACTCCGCATCATCAAGCACTGCAGAGACAGAGGAGAGCTTAATCTTCAATTTTTTGAGCAGCACATCCAAGCCGGAGCTTTTCTTTCCAGTCAAGTAGTTGTCAATCTTCTGAAACAACAGTTGAACGGCAGCGGAAAGGAAAGCTCCACCCACCAATTCAGCAGCCATGATCTTCTCTTGATCAGTTTCACTTTTCACAGCCAAAAATTCAAAGAAAAAGCGCAAAAGATGAGAATGAGATGACTACAAGCGTAAGTCTGTTTGAGATGAGCTACCCACAAGGACAAAAGCCAATATTGGTAGTGTGACGACTTTACCACTCAAATTTTATATTTAATATGAAAGATAAAAATAATACTTAACATTGTAGTGTTGTATTATTTTAATACCCTAATTAATATGTAGTAGCAGGCCCGAGACTACTTGTCCTCTTGAACCTATTAAACTACACGGCTAGTGCTTGGTGGGTTCTGGTGGACCACCCATTTAACATAATTTAACCCCTGAAAAAAAATTATTAAAGATAGGCAAGCCATGGTGTGGGGTGCCTCCCCAAAAATTCCTGGGAATATTTTAGCATTCATAGCCCAGCAAGTACATAAACCATGTGCTGATCTATACACAATTTATAGGAATTCAATTGAAAACCAATGGTGTGTTTGTAAGGCAGTGGGAACTAGTAGTGAGAATTATTTATTGTAGCATGTGAGAGCTTTACATTGTAGCAATTTTTTTTATTGTTACTGTAGCATGTGAGAGCTTTATACTGTTTATAACTGAGTTTGTGGTGGGAACGTCCCACCACTTTACCAAACACCCAGTAATTTGTCAAAGCAATTCACGGAAAAAAAAAAGAAAAAAAAAGCCATAAATTGAGGCAATGGCATTACTCTCTATTTCATTTTGGTGAGATTGGCGTTTTCATTGGAACTTTAAGTTTTAAGTTTTGTTTTTCATAACGCTCATATTGTAAATTTTTAAAATTAAAACTTCACTTTTAATTAGTAAACTTAAAACTT
>CAMOHE010044809.1:95461-113966 GCA_946598075.1 Artocarpus hirsutus
TTTGAGCAGCACATCCAAGCCGGAGCTTTTCTTTCCAGTCAAGTAGTTATCAATCTTCTGAAACAACAGTTGAACGGCAGCGGAAAGGAAAGCTCCACCCACCAATTCAGCAGCCATGATCTTCTCTTGATCAGTTTCACTTTTCACAGCCAAAAATTCAAAGAAAGAGCGCAAAAGATGAGAATGAGATGACTACAAGCGTAAGATCTGTTTGCGATGAGCTACCAACGGGGACAAAAGCCAATATTGGTAGTGTGACGACTTTACCACTCAAATTTTATATTTAATATGAAAGATAAAAATATTACTTAACATTGTAGTGTTGTATTATTTTAATACCCTAATTAATATGTAGTAGCAGCCCCGAGACTACTTGTCCTCTTGAACCTATTAAACTACACGGCTAGTGCTTGGTGGGTTCTGGTGGACCACCCATTAAACATATTTTAACCCCTAAAAGAAAATTATTAAAGATAGGCAAGCCATGGCCTGAGGTGCCTCCCCAAAAATTCCTAAGAATATTTTGGGGGTGTTTGGAAGGTGGTGGGAACCACTTTTATTGTAGCATGTGAGAGCTTTACACTGTAGCAATTTTTTTTATTGTTACTGTAGCATGTGAGAGCTTTATACTGTTCATAACTGAGTTTGTGATGAGAACCGCAGTTCCCACCACTTTGCCAAACACCCGGTTTAGCGTTCATAGCCCAGCAAGTACATAAACCATGTGCTGATCTATACACAATTGCTAGGAATCCAATTGAAAACTAATTTGTCAAAGCAATTCACGGAAAAGAAAAAAAAAAAGAAAAAAAAAAAGCCATAAATTGAGGCAATGGCATTACTCTCTATTTCATTTTGGTGAGATTGGCGTTTTCATTGGAACTTTAAGTTTTAAGTTTTGTTTTTCATAACGCTCATATTGTAAATTTTTAAAATTAAAACTTCACTTTTAATTAGTAAACTTAAAACTTTGGTTTCAACTCAAGTGTCATGATTTATATAAATATATATACATACACAATTAATCGTATGCACATATTGTAATTAACTCATATGAAGTAAGAAATGCTAAGCCTTTAAAAAAAAAAAAATAAATAGAAAATGCATAAGCTTTTACGGTCCATGTAATTGATTAGTCACGTATATTGTGCAGTGTATGGACTCCACAGAGCGTAAGATATTCTACATCTTCTTAGGGCACTAGAATGACGTTATTTGAAAACATCAAGTCATATTTTAATTTTATTGTTGTCTTTTGCTAAAATACTGTCGTTGATTGAGTTGGTCTATATCTGTCGTTTTATAGGTTGGGTCGTTTCTAAAATCATGTCGTTGTAGACTTTCTTTAAACGAGAGAACCCAGCCGGCTTGTCTACTTCTTTTGTTTCGTTCTCTATTTGTGGCAATAAGCATATCCTGCATGTTAAATTTTTGGCATAATAATTGTTAGGATTAATTATAAAAATTCCTGCATGACAATAACCCCTATAATATTATGTCTTTAAACTTCAAACATAATATTTATTCTTCTTAAAGTATGAAATATTAACAAAAAATCTCCTTTTTTGTTAAAATTTTTAATAAATCTTGGTACCTAATATATATATTTTTTGATCTCTCTCATCTCTAAAATTAATTTGAATTTAAAAAGTTGATATAATTTAAAATTTTAATTGTTAAAAATATAAAGCCAAAGACCTTTAAAAAATTTTAATAGAAATAATCAATTTTTCACTTTCATGTGATTGCTTCAAGATAAAATAATAGTCTATAAATTGTTCAATAATCTCATTATTTGTTTAATATTATACCATTTATGCACAAAATCACAGTTTAAGGAATTTTTTTTTATATTTCATAGATTAGAGAAATAAATATTACGTTTTGAAGTTTAAAGGCTTCGTGTTACAAGGATTATAGTTGAAGGAAATTTTTGTAATTAATTCTAATTGTAAAAGATAAATATTACACTTGAAAGAGCATGCTATTGAGCAATCTATATGCACACACGTATATAATAAATATTAAATGTCATTTTCACACTTTTCAATTGCAAGTATAACAAGCTATTTTTTGGTCCTTGCTACAAAATTTTTCTTAGTTTTCTCGGTGGAAAAAAAAAAAAAAGGGTCCGGCGAACTAGCATAATATTCAACCCAGATTTTATTTATACAGGCCATACAAGCTTAGAAAAGCAAAGGCGTACAAGCTTGATCAAACCCTTATACAATTCCTACCAAATCATAGTCTGCAATTATAGAAGATACATATCTATTATTAAAAAAAAAAAAAAACATAATGAGACACACAAATACTAAACTCTTAGATTGGGGACATTTGAATAAAGCACTAGAAACCCCTTTATTTATGTCATGTACTTTGCGAGTTTAGTGCTCCTGCAAAGAGAGAGAAACATTTTTTTTTTAAGCTAAAAACAAATCTAGTTGAGAAATGGAGAAATTATATATTAAAGAGATAATATATGAAGATACCAAAAGGCGCTTTTTGAAGTATTCCACCATTTGCTTTGGATCAGATTTTGTTATCTTGTAAGCGTCAATCTTGTTTATCTCCTGCACAAGGATTTATATGTCAACCAGAATTATTACTTCAATGAATCAAGAGCCCAGGTAAAGCCTAAAGGCATTGGAGGTTTATAGGGCGTGTGGGATAACGGTTGAAATTGAAAATGTTGGTTTGAATATTGTAGTATATGAAAGCTTTACATTATATCAACTTTTTGCTTTTTACTATAGCTGTTGAGAGTTTCACATTATTTATTGGTTCCAACCGAGATGTCAAACAACCGCTCAGTCTAAGAGGTGTTTGGTATGCAATAATCTCAAGTGTGGGCAGATTCCCATGTTTGGGATAAGAACTACAATTTTTTATTCTAGATAAAGTAAATCTCAACCCCATAGGATTTGCTTTACCTTGTTTAGGAGTAATTTAATCCCACCTAACAAGGTGCTATTCAAATTCTTGAGAATCTGAAATTTTACTGTCTAAGATTCAATACCCTCTATCCCCAAATTCAAAAAATAAACAAATAAAAAGAAATAAAGGACGACCATATATTAAAATACCAACAACAGAAACACAAAGCAAAAGTAGGTTTTAAACCCCAAGACAGCAATCAAGAATGCCAATCAATCAGATGCAAAGATAGGAAAATGATATGTCACAAACGAGTGAATTTTCCTAGTCTTGGTCGCATTTGGTGGGAATTATTCCAGCAGATTTTGATCAAATTGCCAAGCTTCGATACTTCAGTTCCTGCTTTTTCCACCTAGTATTAACTAAAACTAATTTCAATTATCACCTGTATTAACAATGACTATTAAAGGAGGAACTATCGAATTAATAGAAATGTGAAGAATGGTGCGGCCCTTTTTCGTAATTTCGGTCCTAACGACATTTTCTCATCCTGCGTATGCGTAATATAAGGCTGGAATCCAAATTTGGTGCATGACCCAACAAACTATCATTGTTCCTGAATGGCTAACAAGAGTAAATGCTTCAAGTTGTGAACAAAGTAGCGCATATCAAAGGCAATAGTAAAGCTTAGTCAATGGATTCCAAAATTGTGTATGAAAAAATGAATGCCACTTATATTGTACCTCAAGCCAGGCAGCTAGTTTAGGCCTGCCAGCAGTGATGTCGTATTTCCAAACATCCGCTAAGAAGGGTTGGAATCTCTCAATAAATGGAATGTAGGCAATGTCCACCTGAAGATTACAATATTTTCAGTTTAATTAAACACAATTTGTACATAAACCTGAGCTCAAACTTTTCTCTACCTCAGTGGTTGAGGGCATAGTCTAGTGATAAACCACACCCGACTCCACCTAAAGGTGAAGAGTTTGAATCCCCCACCCCCAATTTTTTTTTTTTTTTTTTTTTTAAATCTCTACCTCCTCAAGAGTCCAAGGTCAGAAAAAGAATCTAGGCTATGTGCCAAGAGATAGTCATTTATCCACTTACCAAACTGAACTGACCCAGGAAGAATGGACCGTCATCGAATTTTTTGAGAGAATTCTCCAAGTAATCAAATTGAGTATCTGGGCAGGTATTGGATTTTCAATTAGTGTAGCTTGGAAACAAAAATGACATCCAAAACAGAGTAAAAATAGCTACTGAATCTTACCAGCTTCTTTAACTGGGTCCGATTTAAATGAATTGTAAATCGCTCCAGTGAAAGCGTCAATATAGAGTAGCAACTCTTCACCAAACTTTTTCTTGTTAGGATCCTACAATTATCAGGAAAGCAATGCTTTAATTAAAGCTCCGAAAAGAAAGGAGGTTTATCATGGGCACGTATAAATTCTATGCAAAAATGAACTCAACAGGACTTTTTTTTTCTTCTGAATGAGAAAGTTCATAAGCCTCATTAGTACAGGCACTCGAACCCCGAATTTTATGGCTCATCCGTAAGTAGTATCTCACTGCTAAAATACACCTGTATGAACTAATAATTCTACAACATGACTCACATCAGGGAAAAGTGAAGGTCCTTCAAAGTTGCTATCCACATATTTGATCAGATCAAGACTCTCTCCAAGGACTTTTCCGTTGTGTTCCAGTGATGGCACCTATAGAAATCATTCAATCAGTTAAAAAAAGAAAACAGCTCCAAAGAATTTCCAAAGAAACTCATGCACAATCAATAAAAAGAAAATGCAACCACGTTCAAGTATATCACCTTGTTCGGAGGGTACACTTTCTCCTTGTACCAAGCAGGCCTGTTTTGGAGATTTATAGGGACTAAATTAATTTTATCTTCCAACCCCTGCACCAAGGAATAAGAAAAAAAAAAAAAAACCCAAATAATTAATCTCTTGAGTTATGTCGTATACATTATCTTCGCAACGAAAAAATAATCTAAAAAACGATCCCTGAACTTTAGAATAAATCCAACTTCAGTCCCTGGCGTTTTAAACGTCTCAAAACTTAATCCCAATCTACCTTAGTGCAACAAAGTTAGTCCTTCTGTCAGCTAACTGTTAAAAAATGAGGGGAAAGAGCACCCAAACCATGCTTGATTGGTAATTGAATTATTGAAGCGGGTTCATCAGACGTTATAACTGTATTTAAAAGGGAAAACCAGATGGAATATACCAAGAATAGAATACGAACATCAATACCAAACCCTTTTACAATTAATTAATCCAACCCTTAAATCATCAAAATGTCTCATTTTACCCTCTTATAATACCACATGAGCAGCACATAATCTATTCCAACTTGATTTTTAAATCAGATGTGACCCAAGTACTAACTATACCAAATTGTGGTAAGCTTGAAAGACATTTTAAATCTCAGTGACCAAAGTGGAATTTGGCGTGAACGATGGGCCATTTTTTGGATTACCACTATAAAAAAAATAATGTTTACCCGATAAATCTATCTAAAAATACGATCTTATTGGAATTGAAGATTTAATAGTCCGATTCTATGCATTTCTAAATATGATCACATCATGGTCATAGCAATCTCAGAAAGATGCATAAATTTATAGAAAATATAACGGTCAAACATGAGCAGTACCAAATAACTATTTTCTTGTACCTGCCGTAGAATCCTATACATAAGAACAGGAAAAATGAGGCTTTAGAAAACCATATTTGTACTAAAAAAAATTAAAATACCTTATAATTTCTAGTGATCCAAGCGCGCTGTGCAAATGGGCAAGTATAAGAGATGTACAACCTTCCAAAAAAAAAAAAAAACAAAGAACCTCAGTTTTAAAACACATCAAAACCACTCTAATCAATTGAAGACGAAATATTAAAAAAAAAAGGAAACAAAAAACAAAACCTTGTAGTTCCATCAAAAAGAGGAGGTGGGTCGGAGGTAGAATCCAGAACCGGAGGAAGAACATAATTTTGCACGTTTCTGGAGAAACCCAAAAGTAAAAAACGACAGAAACTTTGAGCAGAAATAAAAAAAAAAAAAAAAAAAAAAAACTGGGATAGACCCAGATGAGAAAAAGAGCTCCAGGAAGGCTAGAGAGCTTACGCGGACGCCATTGATGGAAAGTTGTTTTTTTTTTTTTTCCTCTGAGATGGAGTGTTGTTTGTTGAAATGTGCAGAAAGTTCTGTCAGAGCGAGCTATTTAAAACAAGAGAAAGTTCGGTGACTCACAATCTTCTCCCTCCGTCGTCTCTCTTTAATGTTTTAGCGGTGAGAATGTGGTACACAATGATGTCTACGTGCAATTTTATAGAGAGACACTTGTACTAGAAAAGTGCCAAGCAAGCTCGGCAGTGACGAAGTGCTGCGTCCGTACTAACGTTTCATTTTGAGTGGAATTGACTTTGTGATTCCGTAAGGGCAGTTTAATGATAATACCATTGCAATTATCTTGTTTTAGTAGTTTGAAAGCATTATTGTTATTAAAAATATTGATTTAAAAACTATAAATATAAGAGTTTTGTGTTATAATAATTTTTTATTTTTTATTATAGTTATTAAATGTTTTATACTATTTGTTAGTTAAAACTATTTTGATATGCTAAATAGATGCTAAATTTTAACAGAATTAGTAGTCTTTGCCATCCATCTATGTTAAACAATACTTGAGGGTAAAAAGTGAGTCATGTGCCATGTGCATGATATTTTTTATCCAAATTTTAATAGAAATTGAAAGTAGGGATCACTAATGCCATTAAAATTTAATGAGATTTGGGATAACTAGTTTAAATAAATAGTCAAAGTTTTTTAAAATTAAAGGAATGGTTGTTTTTGTATATTAATAATGTACTAATCAGTACATTAATATGTAGTGATTTATAGTTTATTATTAATTAACTTTTTGGTTTATTATTGTCGATCAAAAATCATTAGTAGATCAATAATTATTAATTTATTAGTGATAAGTTATAATAGATCAACAATTACTAATTTATTGGTGATAAATTATTGTTAATAAGTAATATGTTAATATTAATCAATAATATGTCAATGATGTACTATTATCATTTCTTTAATTATCAAAATGTTCAATCATTTCTTTAATTTTAAAATGTTCAGTCATTTAAGATAGCCGAAAATAAGTCTTGTACTTAATTATCTTAGATTATTTTTGCTTACATAATTAAATAGAGAATCACATACCTCAGATTTTATTGTTGATTTGAAGGACAAAAGAATGAGTGAACACGGTTGAAAAATAGTATCTTAATGCTCTGATTTGATATTTAGTACCCACCCAAAGACTTTTATAACCGTGAACCAATTAAATTCCACGGGTGGTTTACCTATTTGCATACTTTATCAGGTGTTTGATAAAAAATTTTCACCACAAATTCAGTTATAAATAGTATAAAATTTTCATATGTTACAATAACATAATAAAAAATTACTACAATATAAAACTCTTATATGCTACAAAAAAAATAATTCTCACTGCTGTTTCCACCTCCTTCTAAACACCTTATTAATCTCAAATGGCTATGGGTCAGAAGGCACTAGGAAACTACATCGCTTATACATTGATACTTTTCCGAACGTTCCGAAATCACGCTACCTTTTTGTTTTTTCCTTTTCTTTTTTTCTCACTAGTATACGACTTATATGCAGCTTATATACATATAGTTAATCACATACGCCAATTTTATGCATCGCTCAAGTGGAGTAAGAAATGGATAGGCTTTAAAATCCATGAATTTCATACTAGATGGAGTTCGTTTTTGAGTCATGTAGTGCATAAATATACTAGGTAACCTATAGTTTTTAATTTGTTTAAAAAAACTTATTCTTTATTTTAAGAAAAGAAAAAGGTAACTTTTGTTTGAAAAATATTTTTCAATTTCATCGGTAAGAAAAGACAATGATAAACTTACTTAGACCAAATTTAAGACCAAATTTATTTTCCAAAAAAATCTTCAAGAAAATTTTTGAAAAATTTTTTATAGGTTTGAAAAACATAAAAATCAACATATTTTTGAAATTATATATATATATATATTACTTTTATGTTACCTAAATGTTTAAAAATATTTTTCATAACCTATTTAAGTGTATTTTTGCCTTTATTTTTTTTGTTCACAAATCAATGACGGTAAATTAGAAAAAAAAAATTTAATTCAAATGATATTTTTGTAAATTTTAAAAATAAAAAGATAAATTGAGAAAAACTAAACCATATACTCAGAAACAATAGTTATATTAAAAAAATAGAGCATAAATATATTTTGTAAACTTTTTCTGGTGAATTTTTCAAGCAGTGGAATGACATTTTTTTTAGAACATCAATGCACTACTTTAGTAGTATCAATGTACCGGAGTGATTTTTATAATAACAAGATAGTATTTTTACAATTGTGATGTTTGGTATTATTTTTGTTTTTGGTTTTTTAAAATAAAAAAATAAAAATATTTTCTCTTATTTTTATTTTTATTTTTTAAAAAAATGTTTGATAACTCTTATTATTTTTATTTATAAAAATGAAAAAAAAAGTTTGATTACATGGCTGTTTGGCTGGGTGGTGAGATTTAGTTATAACCAATATTAAGCTCTCATATGTTAGAGTAGCAATAAAAAAATTACTACAGTATAAAACTCTCATATACTGTAATAAAAATGATTCTAACCAATAATTTCTACTACCATTTAAACACCTTTCCTTTTACGAGTTTTGTTATATATTTTTTTAACCAAAAAAAATTAGGGGGTGTTTGGCAAAGTGGTAGGAACTGCAGTTCCCACCACAAAATCAGTTATAAACAGTAAAAAACTCTCACATGCTACAGTAACAATAAAAAAAATTGCTACAATGTAAAGTTCTCATATACTGCGGTAAAAATAATTCTTACCACTAGTTCCCATCACCTTCTAACCACCTATTAATATAGCTGACATTTTATAAAATTGTTAATTCACCAACATTTTACAAAATCGAGAAACAGTAGTCCCAGTTCACTGCATTCAAACCCACTCTTCATGGCTCCTATTACTCCATGTTCATCACTTGCAGAGCCGTTGATCTCTGAAACAAGCAACGGATACAGATCTATCACTCTTCATTCATACTCTCTCGCATCTTAACTCATCTTGGCACTAATATTCCGATCTTTTCTCCTCTCTCTAAAATCTCTTTCTAGAAATCAATCTCTCTCATCAGATTGCAAGCGAAATGCAAGAACAGGCAACGAGCTCCATCGCAACCAACCCTCTGCCTTCAAGCAGTGAACGATCCTCCAGCTCTGCTCTTCAATCCAGCACCAAAACATTGTCCGGTTGCTCTGATCTCGACTCCGAGATCTTGGACACCAACGACAGTTCGCGATCACCAGTGCCTCTTCTAGATCTGGTCGCAAATGGCTTTAAAAAACCGTAGTCGTCGGAGCAGCCGACGAAGTGAAGAGAAGAAAGAGAGGAAAACACCTAAAAAAAGATTTGTTTAAAAAAGTTTTGAAAACGCCGATTTTTTGTTTTCAAAATTTCAAAAAATTTATTAACAGTTCAAAAAAAAAAAAAAAAAAAAAAAACATATACGAGATCAACGAACACGTTTTTTGATCCTTTTTTTTTTCATTTAAAAAATTTAAAAAAATGTTTAAAAAAGTGATACCGAACGACACCTAAAATATTGTCGCTTGTTGAGATATTCTACTTTGGTCGTTTTATAAGTTGGGTCGTTTTCTTAAATTATGTTTGTTACGCACTCGATTTAAACTAGAGAACCCAGCTTGTTGGCTACTTTTTATGTTGTCTCATTATGTTTTATCAAAGCCACTCCTTCTTTTCAAGCAAAATTTCCGTGTGATACCTGAGGCCTTCATGGTATGAGCTTCGTTGTTTAAAGATTCTTGGCTTAGTTTCTTCTTCTTCTTTTTTTGTCTCGCTAAATTTTTTTTAATCCTTTTCAGGGAAGAAGATTTGTCTATGGAATTAAATTCAATGTTTTTGTTGTAGGTAACGTAGCTTGAAGATTTTAAATCCATGATGAGATCAAAACCAACACGAGACGACAATCAATTACGATTTTTTTTTTTAACCCACATGGCCACCGTATAGGTGTGTTGGCGCTATCACATAAAGATAAAGGGTTCAACTAAGCTTAAGTTTTTTCTTGGGAAGTATGACGCCAACAAGCGTAAAATGAAACTTCGGAGTGGTCCTTTAAAGTTTCAGCATTAATAACAAACACAACTTTAAAAAACACAAAAGTCATAATAGTAAATGCTACAAACATGAATCACAAAGAACCTCGTGGACCATTGCGGAAACTACGAAATCTTCGGGACATCAGGAACCGTATGGTGCAAAACTGAGTCATGTGCTCTACTCGTGTTCCACGTTCAGCCTACTTCCGGACATATTAAGCGTATATCCGCTCATATTCAGCCAACTTCTGCAGTATATGTTGCTCGCGTTCACCATACTTCTGATCCACCGATCAAGCAACTCATGTTTTCCAGATATCTGCATAACATCAGAAGTTTTGAAAAGAAAAAGTAGGATGGGAGGAGACCAAACAAGGAAAGTTTTATTGTTTTAAAAGCATGAAAATAGCGCACATTTACGTCCACCAAAGAAATTGAGATTGCGTGAAGCATGTCACAGAGAAAGTCAACATAGACAAACATGTGTAATATACTAAAAAGTATAGTAAAAGATTTAGAGCAGTGTTCTAGCAGACGTTAGCCAGCCGCAATGCAATTCCTATTTTTATAGTGCTGGTGTTTGTGTACAATGTATTAATGAAATCTCTCTGGTTAGCTGAGACGAGCATCCTCCAAAATTCTGCGAGTATTCTTCTCTTTCCCTGATTGTCTCTGTCTCTACTCTTTGCATCAGTAAAGACCATTTTCAAAGAGTTAGTCTTGGCATCTACGCATCTTTCCCGAAATGGATCGTACCACTCACTTGAATTCCCTTGCTTCCGCTTCTGGACTAAACACTCTCTACAAACCCCAACAACAAAAGAGCACATTCCTATACATCAAACACAAATTAATTAACTAATCCCTAATGCTAAACTAGCTAAGCTCCTACAACAACAACACTAGCGAGACATGGTCAGCCTCTCATAATTAAGGTGGATCGGGATCGTTACCTGCTGTGGAGAGTTACTCAATGTGTTAATAACCAATGACCTTGAAGAGTTCATGAGTATTGCTTTCCTTTCCTATTTCTCTGTATTACTTCTATTTCATCAGTAAACACCATTTTCATAGAATTAGTCTAAAGATAACTCAATGCATAACTTTCCATAGGCTCAGTTTGGCATCAATATTAGGCACCCAAAATGACTTGAACAATTATTAGTCTAATTTGTGTTTGATAAAAAATATCAAAAGCAATTCTCATGCAATTTTGGGCAAAGCTACAGCTAAAAGGAGAGCATCAGCTTCAATGCAGCCAAGAGATCTTCAGCATCAAGGACAGCACCTTGAAGCTCCTCAAGCCAATCTTTCACACCCTGGTTTCTTATTTGCTTGTACTCTGCATCATCGAGCAGTGCACAGACAGAGGAGAGCTTTGTCTTCAATTCTTTGAGCAGCATATCCAAGCCGGAGCTTTTCTTCCCAGTCAAGTAGTTATCGATCTTCTCAAACAGCACTTGAAGGGAAGCAGAAAGAAGAGCTACACCCACCAATTTAGCAGCCATGATCTTCTCTTGATCAGTTCAGTTTGCAGTTTGCACGGTCAAAGATTCAATAGAGAGGAAATAGCAAAATGAGCAAAAGATCATAATCAGATGATTAATAGCATGAGTTAAGTGTTTGAGATCAATCGCAGGCAATAATAAAGGCTAATTGGCCAGCGGGCTTACCTGCCATTTGTCAATATGACAATTAATATGTAGTTCCTACCCCAAGACTCATCGTCACCTAGCCCTGATCCCATTATTTTCCACACCAAGTAGGTTGTGGTAAGCCATCAATCATGATTTTCAAATTTGATATTAAATGGAGCTTGAATTTTACTGGATACATGATGAAGCGTTTGGAATTAAAAATATTGATGAAAAAATTATAATATGTGAAAATATTATATTTTAACAATTTTTATTTTTTATTGTATTTATTAAAAGTTTTATATTATTTATTGGTTTTTAATTTCAATCGAGACGTCAAACTTAGGTCTAGTCATATTTATTTTTGGTGTCCATGGCATAAATATATGGGAGGTAATTAGATAATATACCTGTTAGTTTTAATTTTTTTCAAATAATTTTTTTCCTCTATTTTTAAGAAAAACAAAGGTATAGTTTGAATTCAAAAGTATATTTCAATTGTATCCCTGTAACAACATACAAAGGAGAAAACACTTACTAAGGTTTATTTCTAAAAATATTGTTTTCTAAAAGAAAATTTTTGCAAAATATTTTAATGGTTTAAAAAATATAAAATTCAAAACATATACTTCAAGTTTTATGTTTTTTATGTCATGATATGTTTAGATTATTTTACATGGACTATTTGAACTGTTAAAGGGTATATTTGTTTTATTTATTTATTTATTTATTCATTCATTTATTTTTTGTAATTCACAACGCGCATAAGGAATAAGTTGTAATAAAATTTTAAAATTTTAATGATTCCTTTCAAATTTGTAAAACAAGAGGCATAAACTATTATTATGTAATTAACTCATATATTTAGAAATAGTAGAGCATAAATATGTTTTGTGGAGCAAAAAAGAAAAGAAGAAAAAAAGAAAAAAGTAAGCCCTCTTCTGAAAAGAAATTTTGTTTTTCTCTTTTGATTTTTGGTTTTCCTTCCCTTTATGTTGTCTTACGGTACGTGATGTTTTCCTAAGACTTACAACCAGGATTACATGAAAGAACGAAGTCATATACTGATGAACAAATGAATGAAGCAGTAAATTCCATCTATAATCCCAAGAACTCAAAGCACAATGATTTAACGAGATTCGGAGCAAAATCTCCTACGTCCCGCCGGATTCAAAATCCTCGTGCAGATGATTAAAACATCAAAAATTAAGTATACATGCACTACTGAGATGAAGTTCTTTGAGTTCTCTCTCACTCTGAATTCCACAAAAGTTTCCAAGAAAACTGAGACTAACTTGTCACAAATCAGACAAGTGATTTTTCATCCCCAAAGACCGAATGTATTGATAATTATACTTTTTTCTCATACCCTGAAAATAGCCATTACACAACAAGTCCCATATTTGGACCTCAACTGACAATAGCCAACTTTCTATGTCATTTTCTTATTAGCCATCAAGGAGTCTCAGCTGACTTTGCACTTCAACAATCATTTTGTCCCACATTGGTAACAAAAGCTTTGAGAGCTATATTGCTGAGGAAGTTGAAGCTCTTTACTCCATTCAAATTAATGCCCAGTAAGGTTCACAAACAGAAATCAGCGTCATTGATCGAGCATTAGTTCTTGAGTTCTTGATTCTGCTAGAAATTATGAGTTAAGAAACCTTCTGGTTCCATTTGGCAGCTACAGAGGTTACGAAGTTGATGGCAAAATGGTCCATCCAAGACTGCAGAGGCTCACAGCCGTCCGAACATGGCCATTTGTCAAAAACCCACCTGCATTAGATACAGTACTAATTATTGAATAATTGAATGTAAAAAGCTTGATTTAGCAGGACTACAAAGATTGCGAGGAACTAGAGGATCACCTCAGCTTACGATTTTGCATCGATTGCTTCAAGCATCTTTTAACACTAAGGCTAGAGTGCTGAATATCTCTTCTGTTGCATCAATTCATAGGCTTGAAAATGATTGAGAATTTCAGATTAACTGTCCTTCATTGGGTGGCGGATCTTCTTCAAACTTGACGTAGATAGGCGTCTTGTAGCTCATGTCACACAGGTTCACCTTTACGAATGTATACACATAAATTGTATCAGGATAATTAGGAAAGGTTAAAATTCTTAGTATAATTCATATACGCAGAAATGATAAATTCAATACCAAATAGCATTTACCATTTATAGGCAGTTAATTCCTTAGTTTGGCATTAACTATGCACACTTGTCTGATGCCTCTTTTACATATTTGCAGACATTTCCAAGTTAAGATGTTACTTAATATTGTGTTGTTATTCAAGGAAAAAAAAAGGAAGGGGAGAAAAATACTGCAGAACTGGCATCGATTGGTCACTTGCTGCGCTCATGTCCTAGAGGTTTATAGAGAATCTTCGCCAATGTGCGCCCCAAGCAACGCCCTAAAGGCCAGCAGTTTCACCATAGGACTTAGCCAACATTGTGAAGACATAAAAAATCAGTAATGCTGAGTTTTCCTTACCATTATAAGCACAAGCTTCTAAAAGAGCAGGCCTATAAACAGAGAAAACAATAGTCCACCCTTAAGACAGGGAGAGGTAACATTTACTATTCGTACAATTGTATGTCCATGTTTTGAAAATTATCAAATCTTTTTTGTATTCTTATAATCAATAAATCTCTTTGAGCCTTTTTCTCTCTCTCTATTTTTTTTAAAAAGAAATCCAGTGAATGTTGCTGAATAATATGTAAAATTTCATAGCTATGTTGTGAGAGAATTGATTATTGATTACAAAATACTCACATGATCTCATGTACGACCTCTATGCGTCCAATAAATGAAAGCACGTTAATAACTCCCCTGCACGAGCCAAGAGAACACATATTTGAGAGATGTTATAAAAATGAATAAAGCATGGTAGAATTTTCACCATAACAAATTACTTACTGTTTCTTTTAGCATAGGTTAAGATGTTATTGCTGAAATGCTCGCAACAAATTTCAGGTCGTAGTCATCTGTGGGTAATAAGAAAATCAAAACAAGAGGTCATTAAAAACAAGAAAACACAGGTAACCATAGAAATTAAATCAATGATACACAATAGGCAAGAATAAAATGGATCGTAACAAGCGCAATTAGTAAACCAAACCTGAAAAACTATTTTAGCACATTTCATGAGCGAACATTGTTAAGTCAAATACAGAGTGCAGCTGTAGCACTGATTGAAGCTCAATGACAAAAAGAAAGCAAGTTAAAAAGAGTTAGGAATTGGATCAACTTATACAACCTTTGGAACAGATAAAAAGAATTATATAAACAGTGAAGAGCTCTGGTGCTAATACCTGGATTTTGTTGGACGCAATCAACGGTAATGGCGGGGACGTGAGCAAACTTGTTCCAATACTTCCCTGTCTCCCACGGGCACTTTTCCTCTCGCAAGGGGCATTTTGACAATGAAAACTTGTCGAGAGAGGACAGAAGCCCTTTTTTCTGTAATTGTCTGTAAGTTATGAAAGCTTTAGAGTTTGCGAAAGCCTAGTCTCCTTGGTGACTTTTGTGATAGGACATAACAACAAATATTGCATCTTCAGAGGATAAATTACCTTCACTACGCAACATGTTTTGCAGTAATGGCTTCAAGCATCCTTACTAACACTTTTGCCCCGGATTCATCATTTTTCGAGAAGATTAATTGTAAGAATTCTGTAGAACTAGCTTAGACACGTAACTTACTGTCCTCATGTCCTAGAGTTTCTTAGAGAACCATTGCCAATGCGCCTAGAACAACATCCTAATGATCACCAGTTTCGCCATCGGGACAAAGCCAACATTGTTAAGGCATCAAAATCAGCAATGCTTGGTTTTCCACGCCAGTATAAGCACAAGCCTCGGAAAGAGGGGGCCTAAAACAGAAAAAACCACAAGTCCATTATATTGGCAACTGATAGTATAAGCGCAAATATATATACAATAGCATGTCCGGTGTTTTTGAAACTTGTCAGTTTATTCACGTATTCTTGCTATCAATAAACATCTTAGGGGTCTATTTTTCTCTCTCTCTCTTTTCATAATTAGTAAACAAAATCATGTTAATTCTGCTAAATATTTTGTAGTGCGTAGCTATACATTATGCAAACAAAAATATATATGGCAGGCATACTTGTGGGCCCAATGTTTCCGAAATGGATTCATATTCTTTCTGCTACTATTTAAACATAGGCACCACCATAACTCCCCTGCGTCAATAGGATACATAATTAGGAGAAAAAAAAAGAAGAAAGAAAATACTAATAACCATTAGGATAATGTAATAAAATGGATCTTCAAAAGCAGAATCAGTAAACAAAACCTAAAAAACTATTTAAGCAAGTTTCATGATAAAAAATTGTTGAGTCAAGCTACAGAGTGATGGCACAGCAGTAGTTGCATTATCACTGAATAACAATAGGAAAAAGAGAAAGAAAGAAGGCAGAAAAAGAATCAAAAAGAAAATTTTACTCATAAAATTCTTGGAAAAAAATTTAAATAAATAATAAAGAGCTAGCAAGCTAGTACCAGGATCTTGTTTATACACGCCTAAAATTGATGGTAATGGTGGGAATGTGAGCAATCTTGTTCCAATACTCCCCTTTCTCCCTCTCGCACTTTTCCTTCATCAAAGGACATCGATGTAACGCAAACTCTTGAAGAGAAGACGGAAGCCCTTTTTTGGTGATTGTCTGCAAGTTACGGCAATTGAGGACGGAAAGTGATGTTAAAGAGGTGAGTTGTTGAAGCCCGTTGCTGTCCAGGGTTTTAAGCCATCCAAGATTCCGAATTCGAAGCCCCGTGATATTGCTAGGCAGCAGCCCTTCCTCTGGAAATGACTCCAAATTATTTTCAAATGTACAATTGTTAATTACAAATGTTGTAAGGTTGGGAAGTTGTTGCAAATTCCAAGTCATGCCGGAGGTGAGAACTTTGTCGCAATTGCGAATCTCAAGTACAGTCAGATTGGGGCAGTCATATGAGTGGAGCAGAGGAAATTCTAAATTCTCGCAATTCCAGAACTCAAGCCCTTTCAAGGTAGCTGGAAGAGACCTGCATGTCGTTGAGTCAAGGGGCTTGGAGATTGAAAGATGTTCAAGGCACCCACATGATTCTAAAACATGATATCCAGCAATGTCCTTGCAGTTGTTAAGAACTACACTGCTGACGATTGGCATCACTGGGAGAGAAGAAGCAAGTTGTGGACATCCATGGATGGAAAACTCAGTTAAATATGGAAGGACACAAGGCAAGTCTCCAGTAAGCTTCTTGCAATCAAATAGAGAAAGTGTTTTTAGCTTTGGAAAAGCTCCATCTGGTATTAACCATACCTCCCAGTTTGGCATGTCTTTGAATTTTAGGGTTTCCAATGATGCAAATGGCGCTTGACCTGATGAGTTATTCCCACAAAACTCAGGACCAACCCTCATTGTTGACTCAAATCTTTCAATCTCAAGATATTTGAGGGAGGGCAGTTGGCCAAGAGGTGGCAAGCTGTAGCAGTATTTGCAATCAGAAAGATATACATGCGTCATGTTGTGGAATGACTCATCGCCTAACCAATTTGGAAATTTTGTGCCTCCATAATTACCAATCCTAAGCACTTCCAAGTTGGTGTTGGGCAGTAGATTGTCAAGAACAGCCCTTTCATGTTCTGTGTAATCAGTTTCATAATCATAACCCCATTCCAACTTCAATTCCTTAAGATTCTTGTCCCTCAATTTGGCCTCCAAAGCGTCCTCTGCTTTTATAACATTATGTAGTTTCCTAATGTGAAGTTTTCCAACAAGATCTTCAAGTTCCCCCAACTCCCTTATCTTCATCCCTTCATCTTTTCCCACGATGAAGGTACTCAACTTTTGAAGGCTCTTCAATTTACCCATTTTTGTTGGCATGCCTGCTAGGCCACTGTTAGAAACATCAAGATATCTCAAATTAATGAGATGATGAAAATCTTTGGGCAGATAAGTGAGACGAGAACAACGAAACACCTTCAATGTTTGTAAGTTGTATAACTTGCAAAAAGATTCAGGCAATGTTTTGATAAAATTGTATGACAGATCAAGGTATCGAAGATGCCTTAGTTCATCTATTGAATCGGGTAACTCTTCTATCATGCGAGGGGGCAAAGACAAAGTTCTTAGGCATCTCACCTTCAAAAACCAATCATTCACTACTTTCTCATGTAAAATGTCACCTTTTTCTACAAAAAGAGTGCGCAATGTATTTATTTCAGAAACATAATTAGGAAATTGAGAGAGAGTTCCCCCTCCCATAAAGCATGTAAGATGACGTGCCTGCTTCATCAACTCAATATCGTTTGGGTTGTTGCCATCTAGGAGAAAATGGTACCTTCCAGAGACAAATTTAGCCAAATCAACAATAAGATCATGCATGATAAAAGAGGAATCGCTATAGTTTCTTTGTTGAAAAAATGATCTGGATACTAAATCATTAAAGTACTCATCACCCACGTCTTCCATTCTCTTACTTCTCTTTGGCTGCTCTAGAAGATTTTCTGCCATCCATAGTAAGATCAAATCCTCCTTTTCAAATGCAAAGTCTTTGGGGAATATGCAACAATAAGTAAAGCATCGTTTTAGGGGTGAGGGAAGATAATAGTAACTCAATCTCAAAGCTGGAAGGATTTTGCTCTGCTCATCCGTCAAATCCCAAATATCACTCTTTAATATTTTTTCCCATTCCCCAACGACCAAAGTAGAACGCAACATTCCTCCAAGTGTCTTTAAAGCTAA